>CAUYQG010183009.1:0-26434 GCA_963574415.1 Tarsius wallacei
GCAATCCACTCACCTCAGCCTCCTAAGGCGCGGGATTACAGGCTGAGCCACCGAGCCCGGCTGTCTGATTTTTTTTTAAACAATAAATGGTGTTACCTCCGTAAGTTGAAAAGCCTACAAGAGTGACAAAAGAAGGCAAAGAAGGCTGAACAGCAGCAGTGGCATCATACTGACCGGCTCTGCTTCCTGGGACTCCTGCACCAAGAAGTTTCCATTCTGCCTCCAAATCAACAGGGGAGGGGCTCGAGCAGAGGTTCTGTGTGTTCTCTGGGGTCTTCGGAATCCCAGGGATGCACACTGCAAGGTCTCTTGGTGCCCAGGCTCCACAGGAAGCAAGTCCACCGGTTCTGTTATCACTTCCTCATGGCCAGCCACAGGGCGACCTCACCCCAACCCCCCTCTAGGGCCCACCGTGGAGAGACAAGCCGGCACAGGCTTTTCTGCCAGTGGGTAGGGGTGTTCATTCATTCACTCACTCGGGGACTATTTCTGTGCCAGACCCTGAGCGAGGAATGGGGCTTCGGGGAGGCTCTCGCTGGATGATGCTCAGTATTTGGCCGTGGGGCCACGTGAGGGTGGTCTTCGGCCTCCCTTCAGGTCTTTGTCCTGCCCTTCCCCGCCCTGCCCCACCCTCGGGAGGCTGACCCATGAGGGCCGGGTTAATGCGCCCCCTTGCTGCTGGCTTCCCATTGGCTGGACCAGTGAAGAGCCCTGGCAGGAAATTGGAGGGAGGGAGAAGGATGAGTCTGGAGGATTTATCCCTCTGGTCCTCTTGCTGCCTCATCTGGACCTGGACCTGTCCCTCCAACAAACGTCACTAACAGTCTCACAGCGGCCTTCTCTACATGACCCATCCTCCCAGTTCTAGTATCAGCTCCTCCCTGCGCTCCCCACCTGGCCTAGAAACAGGGCTACGGAGTGGGGGTCTACACCCTCCCTTACATCCCCTCACACCCAGCCCTTTGGTAAATCAGCCCTCCTGGAATTATTCTTATTTGAGTGGGGCATCTGTCTCCTGCTGGGACATTTTTTTTTTTTTTTAAGTTGGAGTCTCACTCTGTCACCCAGGCTGGAGGGCAGTAATACGCTCCCAGTCACCGCAATCTTGACCTGCTGGGCTCAGACCATCCTTCCACCTCAGCCTTCCAAGTAGCTGGAACTGCAGGCATGCACCACCATGCCCGGCTATTTTGATTGATTGTAGAGATGACGTCTCACCAGGTTGCCCAGGCTGGTCTCGAACCCGTGGGCTCAGGCAATTCTCTCACCCCAGCCTCCCAAAGTGCTGGGATTATAGGCATGAGCCACTTTCTGACAGATACGTTTAACCCGCATTCAGCAGATGAGGAAACTGAGGTGCAGAGAGATACACTCACCCCAGGAAGGTGGGAAGGAGAGAAGGTGGCACTGAAACCCAGGCGGGGTCAGTGAGCGTGGGGCGTGAATGGTTGAAGCCCTGGGGTGGTCTCTGGAACCTGGGACTGGGCCCCTCTGGATGCCTTCCCTCTCCTGATGCTCACCCTCTTGCCTGGAAGGGCTGTGGGAAGGAGGGGGCTTGGCAGGGGGTGCTGGGAGCAATGCTGGCTCTTTTAGCAGGCTTACCTATCACTGGAGTTTTTCTACCATCACAGTAAAACCAAGTTCAGGGCCAGGCTCAGGTCTCTGCCAGGGCCAAAGGCCACAGGGCTCATCTGTCCGCTCTGGTCCAGGCAAGGGAGGCCAGTTTAGTCTGGAACTCTCCCTTAGGGACCTCAGGGGGCTGGAAGAGGTCAAAGGCCTTCTTCCCAGGGGTCCCCTCCCACTTCTCAGGTTCTTTCTCCAGATCCTGTCTTGTTCAGAAACACAATCTGAAAAGTCACTTCAAACCCAGACTCACGGTGCTCACCCAATCTCTCCACATCCACACTCACGCACACCACACACCACACACACACACACACACACATGCACACAACCACACACACACAACCTACCACTCTGCATTTTTTTAATGTTTTTTGAATCAGGGTCTCACTCTGTTGCCCTGGCTAGAATGTGGTGGCACACTCACAGCTCACAGCTCCTGAACTCAGTCGATCCTTCGCCTCAGCCTCCCAAGTAGCTGGGACTATAGTGCGCATCACCATGCCTGGCTAATGTTTGTGACTTTTTTTGTAGAGACAAGGTCTCAGTATGTTGCTAGACTGGTCTCAAACTCCTGCTCAAGCCATTCTCCCATCCCAGCCTCCCAAAGTGCTGGGATTACAGGCATGAGCCACTGTGCCCGGCCACACTCTACATTTTTAATGAGATCCTATAGCAATGTCTAAACTCAAAGAATAGTGGGATTTCAGGCACTGGGTAAGAAAGAAACTTGACTGCCTTTTTCCAATCATGCCACAAACATGTATGAATGACCACTCCACCTACTCCAAACCCGGGTGATTTGAAGACCAAAGGGGACACAATGAATAACCAAGCCCAGATAGCTGGAATAAATAGAGACTGTCCCAGGCACACCATGACATGGGGTCACCCCACCTATGGGTAACAAGAAGTTGCAGATGAGTTTTTCTTTAGTCTTAGCGTCGTGGTCTATATACCCAAGCTAGACATTGGGCACGAAGAACCCATATGTCCCAGAGCAGGGCTTCTGACCTTTCCTGTGCCATGTGCTCCATTGGTATTGGTGAAGTAATGGGCCCTTTTCAGAATAAAGGTTATTTATTTATTTTGAGTCAGGGTCTCACTCTGTTGCCCAGGCTGGAGTGCAGTAGCATGATCATGGCTCACTGCAGCCTCTACTTCCTGGGCTCAGGTGATCCTTCCACCTCAGCCTCCCAAGTAGCTGGGACTACAGGCACACGCCACCATGCCCAGCTAATTTTTTTTATTATTATTTGTAATGACGAGGTCTCACTATGTTGCCTAGGCTGGTCTCAAACTCTTGGGCTCAAGCCATCCTCTTGCCTCAGCCTCCCAAAGTGCTGGGATTACAGGTGTGAGCCACCACCCCTGATCACAGAATAATGGTTTTAAAATGCACAAAATAAAACACATAGGGTTACAGAGAGAACCAATACAGCTATCAAAATATTAAACAAGTTTATGATATAGTAACACTGCTGCTTCTTTATTAACACATTAAATAACAAGATCTAGCAGCGGGTCTAATTCCTACTGTAATTTTTAATTGGAGATGAGCATAAAATGTCATTTTAGATATCTGTGACAACCGCAGTGTGATACGCGAATATCTCTGATTTTGGTGGGTGGCAAAGTCAGGCACTACTAATATTATTGGGGGGTTGAAGCCTGCATTTTGAATGGAAGGAAATGCCAATTTTCAGTTAGAGATTCACAAACATGAGAAATCAATCTTTCTCTTGTGCAAGACTACAGACCCAGTGAAAGCCTTTTTCTTAAAGGGAGCCACTAAGCAGTCAGGAGTGCATCCAGGAGTATTAAGAGGTGCTCAGGGGCCGGGCACGGTGGCTTACACCTGTAATCCCAGCGCTTTGGGAGGCTGAGGTAGGAAAATTGCTTGAGCCCAGGAGTTCGAGTCCAGCCTGGGCGACATAGCGAGACCTCATCTCTACAAAATATCAGGGCATAGTGGCACGCCCAGCTACTCCAGAGGCTGAGGTAGAAGGATTGCCTGAGCCCAAGAGGTTCAGGCTGCTGTGAGTCATGATGATGCCACTGCATTCCAGCCCCAGTGACAGAGTGAGACCCAGACTTTTTTAAAAAGAGGGTGGAGAAACAAGAAAAGACGACAGACCCTCTGGAGGAAAATAATCTAATTATCGTTTGTATCTCATCGTCTTCAGACTCATCAATCTATAAAGTGTGCCTTGCAGTAGAGTAGCCTGGGCCTGGGAATTTGCGGGGAGACCCACTCCTTCATAATATCGGGAGTACCAACACCCTTCCTCTTAGCAGCCAGACTACTGGAGACAGAAACACACCATAGAACTGCCTGGCTGGATGCCCCTTTCTTTCTGAGGACCCGATGACAGTCCTTCTGGTGGGGGCACAATCCAACTGGAGTCTGCCCCAAAGAGGACAAAAATCCCTCACAATCAGATGCTTACAAAGGAGACAAGTAGCCAGGCATGGTGACACACGCCTGGAGTCCCAGCTACTCGGGACGCTGAGGCAGGAGCATCTCTCAAGCCCAGAACTTCATGGCAGCAGTGAGCCATGATTGTGCCACTGCCCTTCAGATTGGGCAACAGAGTGAGACTCTGTTTCTAAAAATGTAAAATTAAAAATCAATCAATCAATAAAAATAAAACACTATTCTTTAAAAAGGAGACAAGTTGAGGAGTTTGTACCGTAAGAACCAGTCCCAAACTCAGGGGTCGTGCATATGTAACTGGCCACAGTGGACATCTGTGTGTACCACGACACATCCTGGAGGCCCATCTGAGTTCGGTGAAGCTCTGACAAGACTTTGGCAGATGTTTCCAGAATCAAGCACTTGCAGAGGCTTTCTCCAAAGCCAGCAAAGGCCACTTCGTTACACAGGCACAGGTAGAAGTGCTCATTTTCCGGGGACAACCCTTCAACGTTACGGGGGTGGGCACCCGTGGATAAATGTCCAGCCTCTCCTCCCTCCACGGTATGATGCAAAGGTGCATCGTCCATCGCAGTTCCCTGCACGTTACCCAGTGGGTGACCGGCAACACACAGCATCTTTAGTGGCCGTTCTGCCTCCCTCCCTCCCTCTTCCTGGATCGCTTCCCAAATAAATGATGGCACCCGCCCTTGACTCGACTCTAGCCAGCCTTGAGGCAAAGCTCAGTCAAGGCTGTGGCTCTCCATGTAGCTGAATACCCCAGGCTTCTTGGAACTGTCCCCAGCCCCCCATGGCCTCATGGCAAGGAAGCTGAAAGCCCTTGGAAAATGCTGGGAGCTAGAGAAGAAACTGGAAGGAAGGAAGATACTGGGCAATTTATACAATTCAGCAGGTCTAAAAAGAGCAGGAACCTGGCTGGGAGACTGCAGGAAGAGCGTGCATTGAAAAATGTGCCCATGACAGTCGGGAATCTGTCAACTGACAGGCGAGGGTTTTGTGAAGAAAACGAACCGGAGCGGGGTGTCAAGCGGACAGATTGGCCCAATTAAGGCCCGGGGGAGGCTGGGGAGGAAAGTGAGTTATGGAGCCCCGGCTGGTGGGAAGTCTCGAAGAGCCACTCCCAGCAGGAATGAGGTACTGAGTCCCAAAGGACAAAGAGGAGGGGAAGGACCTTGCAGAGGCTATGTATACAGCTGTCTGCATTCAGGGAGGCAGGTCAGCATGTCCTCCGTGTGCAGTCTGTGAGGCACTGATGCTGTAAGATGCTTTGGAAAAAGGGGACAGTCTGTGGGAAGCCTTCCTCCCCCCCACCCGAGTCATTCTTTTAGCAAGCGCTCACGGAGTACCTCATCTACTCCAGGCATGGTGCTGGGATCATAGCAGTAGCAGCCAGATGACGTTTCTGACCCCAGAAACGTTGCAGTGTTTGGGGGAAGAAAATCGTGAACTAAGTAAACACGATATTAGCTAATCCTCGCTGCATGGTGGGCATGAGTTTCCATGTGTGATTTTATTGAGTCCTTACAACAACCTATGAGACAGGAACGGCATGACCATTCTCTTAGAGATGAGGACACAGCCACAGAAACTTTCAGTGAATTGGCCGAGGACGAAAAACAGCAGTGAAGTGGTGGAGCCATGACCCAAACCCAAGCAGTCCAGCTCCCACATCTGCATTCTGACTCACTACACGTTAGGGCCTTTTACATGAAGGCATCTGACAAGTCCTGCAGTCAAGAATGGCTATGTAATTTGCAGGGACCAATGCAAAGTGAAAATGCACAGCCCTGGCTGATGGCGGGGAAGTCGTTTACCCAGGGGGAAGTCCTTTTCCCAGGGGTGCCTCGACTCACAGCAGACAGAAGGTCCCCAAGGGGTTGTAACTTCCTTGGTGCCTGGGTCGGAGGTAGGTGAGACGGCCCCATTGAGCTGTCTCCTGAGATCCCGTCCTAGGGAGTGGTGCAGGGGGTACTGTGTGTGAGTCCAGGCTCCAAGCTTCCTGACACATACGCCATTGTCCCAGGGGATTTCACTTACAAAGCACAACTTCAAAGATAAAATTATTAAGGATTTATTGTTTAACATTGCAGCTGATCAAAAGAGAGAAAAAAGCTAGGAAAAGAAAAAGGAAAAGATTATTAAGATTTTTTTTTTTTTGAGTTGGAGTCTCACTCCGTCGCCCAGGCTGGAGTGCGGTGGCACGCTCCCGGCCACCACAGCCTCGACCTGCTGGGCTCCGGCGATCCTTCCGCCTCAGCCTTCCAAGTAGCCGGAACTACAGGCATGCCCGGCTAATTTTTGATTTATTGTGGAGATGAGGTCTTGCCAAGTTGCCCGGGCGGGTCTCAAACCTACAGGCTCAGGCAATCCACTCGCCTCGGCCTCCCAAAGTGCTGGGATTACAGGCTGAGCCACCGAGCCCGGCCTATTAAGAATTTCAAGACAGCAACAGCAAAGCACCAGATGCCAGTTGCAGGCCCTGCTGAGCACTGGGCCCCGAGCCACCATACTAGGCGTAGGCCCCACGGCAGCCAAGGAAGAAAGCAAAGGCTTGGTTCAACACAATCCTCCACGCCTACTGCAGCACAGAACCCCATGGGGTTAGCGGTCCATGGTGCCATCTCTTAACAGCCTTAAACTTTTTTTTTTTGAGTCAGGGTCTTACTCTGTTACCCAGGCTAGAGTGCAGTGTGGCATAATCACAGCTTACCACAGCCTTGACCTCCTGGGCTCAGGCAATCCTCCTGCCTCTGCCTCCTGAGTAGTTGGGACTACAGGCACGTTCCACCACGCCTAGCTAGTTTTTGCTGTTGCTGTTTTTCAGAGATGAGGTCTCACTGTGTTGCCCAGGCTGGTCTCGAACTCCTGATCTCAAGCAATCCTCCTGCCTCGGCCTCCCAAAATGCTGAGAGTACAAGCATGAGCCACCGTGCCCAGCTTTTAAACTTCTTAATAGCCCTGTGAGTCAGGAAAGTCCAGGGTTAGCATCACTTTTCCCAGAGAGAAAAACTGAGGCACAGAGAGGAAAGTGTTTCACTTGAAATATGAAGTTGGATAAGATGCTCTTTCCCCTGGATGCACCAGCCTTCCCAAACCTCCAAGATGCTTTGACACATCCTCTGCTTGTCACTCAGGAGAAGACTCTAATGCTGGCAGGTTGCCAGCCTGCAGGTAGTATTTATTTGAAAATCTCCAGATATGCCAGGAGATTACAGACCAGCAAATTAGTTTAGTCATTTCTCTAGTTTATTTAAGGAGCTCTCTGCAAGCTCTGAAAAAAACCCTTTCAAGCACAAGTTATGGGAAGGGGTACTTTTTGGTGCCTCACTGACGCCATATCGTCTTGAGCATCCAAAGTCCTCCTTGGGGAAGAGAAGTCCCACCAGACTAAGAGGAGACTGCTGCCTTTAATGCCAATTGATAGCTCCACCACCCCTGGGAAGTATGGCAGCCATCACCAAGATGGCCCCAGTGATCCCTGGACCTCCTCCCACACTGGACAAGGTCTATCTGTGTAAACAATAGAATATTGCAGAAATGACAGAGTGACTCCTAAGAGCAGGTCATGAAAAACATGGTGGCTTCTGCCTTGCTTTCTCTTACATACTTGCTGTGGGGGAAGCCAGCTGTTGTAAGGATACCCAACCAGCCCTGTGGAGAGGGTCCCATGTCAAGGATCTGAAACCTTCTTGCAACAGTCATCTTGGAAGTGAATCTTCTAGCCCCAGTCAAGCCTTCAGATGACTGCAGCCCTAGCCAATGTCTTGACTTCAGCCTCATGAAAGACCCCAAGCCAGAGCCTGAATGTGTCCTGAATTCCTGACACATAGAAGCTTTGAAATAATGGATCTCTGCTGTCGTAAGTGCTGTTTGGGGATTATTTGTTATGTGGCAATAGATAACTAATACACTTTGTAAAAAAGCTAATGGGAAATTCAGCTGCTGTGGAGTAGGAGGGGACCACTCTTCTGGAATTAGATCTAAACACAGTCACATCTTTCAGCTCACTGTCACTTCAAGTGAGCCCCAGGGGACGTGGCAGTCCCAAACGTTGGAGGAGATAGAGGCAGGGAAGGAAACTTGATTCACTGTCTGAGACTGTCAAACAGGATCACTGTGGTGGCTCTTTGTGGGGCAGCATGAGGCCACACCCCTGGGTGAGAAGCAACCGTACTTTAGCGATGCATTTCACAGCTGTGATTGTTTGGTTTTTTTTGCTTTTGTTTTTGTTCTTTTTTGAGTCGGAGTCTCACTCTGTCGCCCAGACTGGAGTGCAGTGGCCGCTCCCGGCCACCGCAGCCTCGACCTGCTGGGTTCCGGCGATCCTTCCCCCTCAGTCTTCCGAGTAGCTGGAACTACAGGCGCGTGCTACCACGCCCGGCTAATTTTTGATTTATTGTAGAGATGAGGTGTCGCCAAGTTAGCCAGGCGAGTCTCGAACCCGCGGGCTCAGGCAATCCACTCACCTCAGCCTCCCCAAGCGAGGGATTACAGGCTGAGCCACCGAGCTCGGCCCGAGACTGTAACAGCAGTGACTGCTGAGCACTGTGCCTTGGCGCTTCTTATTGACTTCCAGGGCCTTACCTCAACTCACCCACAGTCACAACACGTCCACTGTGGGTGACAACCTAACTCACACTGGCTTAAGCCAAAACAAGCAGTTGCAGGCTCCTTGAAATTCAGGGGGGTGTTCTGAGCTTCAGGAATGACCGAATCCATGGTCTCAAACAAGGTAACAGGGTTTTCTCTCTCTCCCTTGCTTTCCCCAACCCCCATCTCCCTGTTTTTTCTTTTTTTTCCAGGAAAATGGACACCAGTAGCTCCAGTCTATGCTCTTCTAGCTCACAACCTAAAAGCAAGACACCGTCTCTTCCGACAGCCCCATGTCGTGTCTCATGGAGGGAATCTGATTGGCCCTGCCCAGGCCACTTCCTTCAACCAACCACTGTGGACAGGGAGGAAGGGCCAGTGATTGCCTGAGCCTGGATCATGTGCATACTCCCTTTGTCCAGCGGGTATGGGCGAGGGGCACAGCGATCGCCTGGCCCACCAGAACCACATGGGTGGGCATTTCCTAATTGAAAAAGGGATGATCCGCAGACCGAAATTGCATATATGCATGACTATTAATGTCCCCACCTTACAGATGCAGAAATGGAGGTTAGAGAAGCGGCCAGCCTGCCCAGGGTCTCATAGCAAAGCCAGGTCAGTCTGTCTGCAGGCTTGAAGTTCTTATCAGTCCCGGATGATGCCTCTTCCCCTCCTTGTCTCTCGGAACCCTCTGACCCCCACAGGAAGTCCACAGGCAGGATCATCTCCCTCTCCAAAGCCAGAGCAGTACCCTGGCCCCAAGCTAGACCCTGGCAGCAATGCCACATCCGACCCAAACCAGCCCCTCTCAGGGCAGCCAGGTTGCCCAAGGCAGAAGACGCCCCCAAAGAGCCTCCCTTCCCGACCCTGCCTGCACCAAGAGGCAGGCTAGAGCTTGCAAATACGGGGCTGACCAGCCCAGCTGACCCCCAGGTGAAACTCTTCCTTACTTTTGGAGTGCAGACTCAGGCTCTCACCTCAGGAGCACCTGGCTCCTGCCCGCCTCTCTGACTTTGTCTTCTGTTCTCTGTCCTAGTTACACTGTTCGTGCATTCTGTGAAAGTACCTTGCTTCCACTCACCCCAGGACCACGGCAAATTCCATTCCCTCTGCTTGAAGGGCTCTTTCCTCTTCTCTTCCCCTGGAAAACGTATCCTTCAAATCAGCCCCTCAAAGAAACCGCCACGCCTCCATCGTCAGGGTCGGTGGCTCTGCTTAGACCACTCACTATAGTCATGAGAATACATTTATGGGTAATTATCTGGTGAAAATCTGTCTCTCCCAATAGCCTGTAAACTCATCAGAGCAGGGACCATGTCCATGCTTCTACTTACCATTCCTAGCTCTTAGCCCAGGCCCTGGCCCAGAACAGAGCCTCAAAAACATTTACTGAACAAATCTGAAAGGAAGAGAGAAAGAGAGGGAAGGTGGGAGGGAGGGACTTTCTGTGCCTCAGATGAGGTCTCCATGGAGTAAACCACAGGTATTTCAAAGATGTTGATTAAACGCTTAAACCAGGATGAACATGAAAAAAATGAAACTAATGCAAGCATTAGAGGACTTATTGGCTGAGCCTGGCTGCTTTTCAGTAGGATTCCCTGAGTTCTCATTTACTGGAACCACAGGATGAAAGTCCTAGGGGGAGACGGGAAGAGGAAGGAAGACAGGTAGGAAGGATAAGATAGAGGGGGAGGGGGGCTGGGGGTGGGAAGGGAAGAGGAGGGAGGGTGGGAGGAGCCCACCTAAGCCGATGGTTTTCCAGGAGGAGGGCCCGTCAATGGTGCAGGATGTCTCCTGCAAGCCCACACCAGAACACACAGGCACACCACACCCAAGCGATGTCATGCTACGGGCTATGACAGGTTGTCCCATGGAAGTGGGATGGAAAGTGCCATCCATGGTACTAAGTGCTAAGGTATTAAGGCCTTCGGTAGGAGGCGTGCTTACCAACAAAAAGGAGACAAGCTCTGGGCTGGCATGGGGAGGGAGCAGGAAGGGTGGGGAACGTGTCACACCCTTTCTCTGCCACGGGTGACCCGTGGAGCCCCCTCGTCGTCTCCCAGGCTCTGGGCCTCTGTTTTCCCCTCTGGTTATGGTGACAGGATGAAGGAATGTTTGTTGCTAAGACAGCAAAATGTGGCCTGGCGGCCGGGAGAGTCCCTGGCATGATTAATTCATGTTCTGAACAAATGAACAGGAGCTGGCATGGCTGGAGGGGCTGGTGTACTCACAGGCGGCGGGGCCGGGGCCCTGGGGTCTGGAATCTGACTTGAGCTGTCAGCAAGTCACTGGAGGGAGGAACAGACACAGCACACTGATGGAGTTCCCTAGAAGTTCCTGCTGTCCAGCCCAGGTTCTAGGAGCTCAGAGGAGATGCAGTGTCATCCTTGGTTTTACGGTACAAAATAGTAAGCGTGTGTCCTGCTTGGGGGTTGGAAGGGACCTCAAGCCAGCATGGGGCATCTCGGATACCATTTTGTTGTTGTTGCTTTTTGGTTTTTTTTGAGCAAGAAGAGGTTTACAAAAAGGCAGGGATATAATGGAAACAATGGAAAGAATGACTGCAAAAAGAAGGAAAGAACCCCTAAAGTAGAAACGAGATGGGTGAGATGCCTGGTGAATTTACTGAGAGGAAACCAAATAAACCTCCTTCACCAGGGCGGGCGTGGTGGCTCATGCCTGTAATCCCAGCACTTTGAGAGGCCAAGGCAAGAGGATTGCTTGAGCCCAGGAGTTTAAGACCAGGCTGGACAACATGGTGAGACCTCATCTCTCTAATAAACCAAAAAGCTAGCCAGGCATGATGGTACACACCTGTAGTTCCAGCTACTCAGGAGGCTGAGGTGAGAGGATCACCTGAACCCAGGAGGTGGAGGCTGTAGTGAGCCGTGATCATGCCACTGCATTCCAGCCTGGGCAACAGAGTGAGACTCTGACATTAAAATAAAATAAAATAGTAAAATAAAAACTCCACCAACTTCACTCCTATGCCCCCATGCTTTAGCAGTCTGTTCTATGCTTGAACTAATGTGGCCCCCTCTGATAGGCTAAAATGGGACATTTATTGGCTCAAGTAACTGAAAAGTCCAAGGATTGAACAGCTTCAGGTATGGCTGGATCCAGAAACTCAAGAATTATCATCAAGACTATTATTTCTCTCTCCGTCTCTTGGATCTGCTTTCCTCTGTGCTGGCAGGATGTCTACAGTCCTGACAGGGGTGGTGTCAGCCACCTCTGCCTAAAGAGTGCTTCTCTTTCCTAATAGGTTCCCAAAAGTATCAGGCCTGAGTCTTATCAGCCAGGCTTGGGACATACGTCATCCCTGGAGCCAGGAATAAGGGGTCAGCCCCACCCAGATAGAGGTGCTATTAGCCAAATGATGACGAATGGCTGTTGTGCCGACACAAACAACAGATGTGACCACAGAAGCTGTGCTGACAGCCACAAGATGACAGCACCCCTCCCCCAAGAATTTGAACACAGATGCCCGTTGCTAGGGAGGGATACTGAGGTCAAGGCACACGTTGGTTCTTTTAACAGAGAGAGCCCAGTGGGTAAGATCCCATCTGGCTGGTCTTCTCGGAGACTTTTCTTGGCAAATCCACCCTGGTGTTTCCAGAATTCTCGGACCTTGAAGGAGGCCAAACAAGATTGTACTAGAAGCCTGTTCATTCATTCCTTACTCTCTCACCCCCTCTTGATTCACAACCCTCCGCCCTCTGGCTTCTTCCAGTATCTCTGAGGGGACTGTCCTTAGGAAGCTCGCCCACGACCGCCCTCTTGGCGGTCCTACCAATAGTCCTGCAGGATGTCTCGGGAGAGCCCTCGCGGATCTGCCTTCCCCCATGCTGCGCATGCTCCTGCTGTGAGCATGACTCCTCCTGTGGCTTCAGTCTCCATCTCTCCGTTGGTTCCCATCCACGTTAAGACCAGGACCTCTCTGCTGTGGTTTGCTACCGTCCACGTGCCTCCTGCCACCTGCGCTCTCGGACGTGCCCGGCATCGCGAACTCAGCACGCCGCAACGCGAACGCCCCCTCGGCCCCTCACCGGCTCCTCCCTCCAGAAGCCCCCGCCGGGTGCTGGGACCACCATCCACCCGCTTCCCTGGACCAGAGACTGAGGCGCGCCCCGCTGCGGCCCTTCCCTCGCGGGCTCCTCCCCCGACCTGCCCCCAGTCTCCTGCCGCCATCAGCGCCCCTGCCCACAACGGCCCACCCGCCCTGTCATCCGCCGGCAGTCAGACCCCTCGAAGGCAAAGCTGACCGTGTCGTCTTCGTGGCTTCCCACCGCTCTCGGGGATAAGTTTATAGGAAACACAGAGGACAAAGGGACCTGTTGAGGCATCCCAAAAAGGTGCCTCCAACAAAATCCCGAATGGGGAAAATTCAACAGACTCATGACCTAGTTTCTTAGATAAACAAATGGCAAAGAAAAAAATGAGAGAGACCTAGGGATGACAAGAAACTCAAGAGTTTTACGTGCAGACCTTGTTTGGAATCCCGACTCAGATCAACCCTCGAGGAAGAGAAGTTTGGCCCAAGCAAGGCCCCTCCCACTGCGTCCCAGGGCCCTGGCATCCTCCTGCAGTCGGATCGTTCTGAGGCACATCTGATCGTGTCATTTTAGTGGCTTCCCGCCCCTCTTAGGGGTAAGTTACACTCCTTACCGGAGCATTTAAGGCCTTGGTATAACCCAGGCCCTGCTGGCCCCTCCTACCTTACTTCCCTCTTGCCACGCATCTCACACTCTGCCCTGCTGAACAGCTTGCCTCTGGTCTTCGCAAGGGCTGTTCCCTCTGCCTGGGGTTCCCTTCCTCCTGCCTCTCCACTGGTCTTTCCTTCCCCATCCTCCAGGGCTCCTCCTCTGTCCTCCAGGACCACGTCTCTGGTCAACCCAAGTCTAAGCTAAGTCCCTCTTTCACTCCATCAATCCATCATCAGTCCTCTAGGGAAGATGGTAGTAGTGTTCAAGTTCTTGATGAATGGGGATGTTCCCAGGAGGAGAAGGGAAGTCTGTGAGTATATTTTTAGCCCAGAAGACTTTCTTTTTGATACTTGCTTTCCAGACAAAATTTCATTAACTTCTTACCCTGAGTCATCTGCAACTGTGATGGACACTGAGGCAACCAGCAAACAAGACAGACACATACCCTGCCCTTGAGGAAATTATAATCTAATAGGAAGAGGGATACTCATAAATGATTCAGCAACATGTAATGTCCACTGTCCCTAACCCTCTTGTGGCTGACTGCATCTTCCAAAGATGGCTGCACCAATACATATCCCATTCAACGTGGTCTTGTTCTTTCTGTTTTCTTTTTTGAGTTGGGGTCTCACTCTGTGCAGTGGCATGATCACAGCTCCTGCAACCTCCACTTTCTGGGTTCAGGTGATCCTTCCACCTCAGCCTCCCAAGTAGCTGGAACTACAGGCACCCGCCACCATGCCCGGCTAATTTTTTTTTTGTAGAGACGAGTTTTCGCTGTGTTGCATAGGCTGGTCTCAATCTTCTGGGCTCAAGCAGTTTGCCTGCCTCAGCCTCCCAAAGTGCTGGGGTTACAGGTGTGAGCTACCGCACCTAGCCCAATATGGTCTCTTTCAATGCTCCCTATCCTTGAATCTGGAAGGACTGGATTTTGTTTTGTTGTTTGTTTGTTTTTAGTGTTACTTTTTTTTTTAAGATGTGGGATACAATTCAGGTTTAGGCATACAAGTGGTTATCATACAGGTAAAGTTTGGGCCTCCCTTTGGTCCCAACTTTGCCTGGTTTGAGATCAGGTACCCTTATGGATGTTGTGTTCCACCCCACGCCGGCAGTATCCCACTACTGCCAGGCCCTTTCTTATAGTATCATGGTAAATGTTTAGGGTCCGCTTATGAATGAGAACATGTGGTGCTCAGTTCTTTGTTTCTGTGATAGATCACAGAGAATTACAGGCTCTAAATCCTGCCAAGTTGCTGCAAAGTCCATATGTTTGTCCTTCTTTATGACTGCGTAATATTCCATCGTGTATCTGTAGACCTGGACTTTGTAATTGCTATGACCAATAGAATGTTGTGGGAGTGACATTGAGTGACTCCCAAGTCCATAAAAGTTTCTGCCAATCTTTCTTTCTCTCTTCCTTTCAGTACTCTTCTGTTGGGAATTCAGTCACCATGTTGTGTGAAAGCCCAGATCACGTGGAGAGGCCACAGAGAGGAATCCTCGCCAACAACTCCAGCTACGGTCTCAGCCACCAGACAGCATCAGCTCATGCGAAGGGACACGTCTTCAGATGAACCCAGCCCCAAGTCTTTGACCCCTCCAGTCGAGTCCCCAGATACCATGGAGCATAGAGAAGTCACCGCATTGCACTCCAGAAAATTCCCAATCCACGGAATCCATGAGTCTCATCCAAGAGTGACAGTTTGATGTCACCAGGCTTTAGAGCAGTCTGCTCTGCAGCCACGGCTATGACAGCACTTCCCCAGGCTTCCGCAGATAAGGACAGGAAGTAAAGTGAGTCAAACACAGCCCGTCTCTGTCCCTGAACAGCTACTGACCCGCGCTAGCTGTGTGGACTTGAGCAAGTCATTCCCCGTCCCTGAGCTCTTAGTCTTCCCACGTGTGAAGTGGGGGATAGGGCCAGATGAGTTCTAAGGCCCTGGGAAGCTGGAAAATTCTACCAACAGAGACTCTTTATGGAATGACCCTATTAAAACCATGTCAATTGATTTGGCAAGGGGTGAGCATTTAATTGAAATGCTTGATTTTTTTGTTTTTCTGGGAGGTGAGCTCAACGAAAGCCATTAGGAAAGCAGAGGGCTCCTCTGGTGCATAATCCATGAAGGGAGAGTGGATCTGACCCAGCAGGTCATTTGGATCAAAATGCCATAAACATAAAATATGTGACCCCTCCCCGTCTGCCTTCCCCATCCCTTCCACTAACTAATGGAGGGGAAAGGGTGAATTAAACTGGAGTTCAGGTCAAGGGTCTAAGTTGATTTATTCCAGAATGGTCATTCCCTCCAGCCCCTGGAGTCACAATAGACGTTGCAAATGTCCAGGCAGTCTTGTCCTCACCCTCGGGCACCCCCATCCCAGTGGTAAGGCCTCTCCCTGGGGAGACGGCCTCCCTTTCTAATGACTTGCCCAATTAGGAAGCATACGAGCCTGGCAAGAAGACGCCTTGTCCGCTTCAAAAGCTTTGGGGAAATTCCCCAAAGGGCCAACCTGTTTCACAGAGGCAAGGGGAAAAAAGCAGCCAGCCTGTAATTAGTGTAATAACCTGTTCGGATTCCACCTGCCTGTGATTTCCCAGCGTGCTCAGCCATTCGTGTATTCACTCACTCAGGCAACAAATATTTACAGAGCAGCTGTGATACGCCAGCCCGGGTTGATGCGACAGGTCCCCCTGAAGGAGCTAATGATTTGTGTGCAAGCGATTGATTAAGGAAGTGCTCCCAGGGGCAGGGAGTGCGGGGCTGGGGGGGGGCGCGGGCAGGCCAGGGAAGGGAGGACGCCAAGCCAGGGTGGATCTCAAGTGAAGTCCAGGCCTCAGCTGATCCTGCAGGGAGTCTGGAGTGTAAAGTATGCCTCAGAATTCATCTCAATTCAAAGCAAAGGCCCTTAGCGTACGGACTTCGGTATCAGACAGCTGTTGGTAAGGGATGCAAATCCTAGGCACAGTGGCTCCAGGAGCCTGTGGGCAGCCCTTCCAAAAAAGCCACGGGTGGTTAGCAGAAGCAAAACAACATAGAAGCCAGGACAGATGTTTTCCCACTATGCCATCCTCACTATGTCTGCAGTATCTCACCTCATGGCTGTAAGATGGCTGCCGCAGTGCCACACGTCCCATCCTCTTACAACAATATCCAAAGGCAAGAAGAGACAGGCAGTGAGCTAGCCCCCACCCCTACAGATCTGATTCATCAGGGAGAAAATCCATCCCAGAAGCCTCCAGTACACTTTGCATCTATCCCATTTGCCGGAAGGGGGTCAAGGCGCCCTTTTAAACCAATCACCACCCCAAGGGAACAGGATTACCATGAACTGTTTGCTGGGTGAAGGAGGGGTCACCTTCCCTGAGCGTCTTGCTCACCCTCTTATCCCAGATGGGCTCCTGCTCTCAAAGAAGAAGGGGCAGGGGTGGCTTTGGGGCAGACAAGGACCCACTTGTGCTATGCCTGGCAGCCAGAGCTCCCTGCTCTCAGGGCTCCAGGGATTGGTTCAGGGAGAGGCACATTACTAAGCCAAGCCATTCGGAGTTCATCCTGAAAATCCTGCTGAAGTCACCAGGAAGAGGAGCTTACTCTTTCCAGAACTATCTGAGGCAAAAGCTGTGTTGGTCATCTTGGCACCATGCAGACCCCGAGAATAAAACCAACACGAAGACAAAAATAAAGTGGATTCAAGAGAGGGAGGGGGCCAGGCTCGGTGGCTCAGCCTGTAATCCCGCGCTTTGGGAGGCTGAGGTGAGTGGATTGCCTGAGGTGAGTGGTGCCAAGACCCACCTGGGCAACTTGGCGAGACCTCATCTCTACAATAAATCAAAAAATTAGCCAGGCGTGGTAGCGCACGCCTGTAGTTCCAGCTACTTGGAAGGCTGAGCGGAAAGATGGCAGGAGCCCAGCAGGTCGAGGCTGCGGTGGCCGGGAGTGGCCACTGCACTCCAGTCTGGGCGACAGAGTGAGACTCCAACTCAAAAAATAAAAAAAAGAGAGAGAGGGAGGGAGAGAGATCCAATCCAGATGATTTACTCAGACCCCTGAATCCAGCCTTGCCTAAAGCTAATCCTAAACTTAGGCAGAACAAAAGTCCCTTCTGGATTCATTCACTCTGGGTTGAGCCTTCTGTCCTTGCAGCCAAAAGACTCCCGAGTGGTAAAAGTGGCAATCGAAGCAGCCCAGCCTCTGCCCTTATTGGGTTTATAGTCAAATGGGGGAGGCAGGTGCTGGAAAAAGAATGCCTAATGTGATCTGGGTTACAGAGGTCAAGGGCAGGGGACAAAGACCACATAAACCAGGGGCCAGGTTGGTCTAGGGATCCAAGAAGACTCTCCAGGGAAATGTGGCTCAAGCTGGCTCGAAAGGGAAGTGGCTATTTCCAGCATGGGTCTCCCATGCCGCCCGTGACTTGACGATGAAGCTGGACGGGGCCCACCGGAAGCCCCGCTGCTTCCTTGGGACCCTGTGACTGCTCTGCGCTCAATACTCCCCTTGCTCTTTCATCCATTCTTCCAACTCTCTGATTTGTTCAAAGCTGCCAGGAATGATCCGATTCACCCCACCCCCGCACTCCTGTAAAAGCCTTTAGTTCTGGAGAAAGACTGTGATTCCTTTCATGTTCAGGAGTGTTTTCTTCTTAATTCCTTCCCTACCTGTGTAAATTGGAGCAGTCAAATCAGGTCTTGAGGTAGGGGAGGGACAGGACGAACTCTCAGCCAGGTGCGGGTCATCTGTGAGGCTGAGCGGTGCTAGGAGCAGAGGCGCCCTGCAGAAAGTGGACCTCACACCTCCCCAGATAGAAAAACCACTGGCTGGCCGGGCTCGGTGGCTCAGCCTGTAATCCCAGCACTTTGGGAGGCAGAGGCAAGTGGATTGCCTGAGCCCGCAGGTTCGAGACCAGCCCAGGCAACTTGGCGAGACCTCTATAATAAATAAAAAAAACTAGCCAGGCCTGGTGGTGCACGCCTATAGTTCAGGCTACTTGGAAGACTGAGGCAGAAGGATTGTGGGAGCCCAGCAGGTCGAGGCTGCCTGCGGTGGCTGGGAGCATGCCACTGCACTCCTGTCTGGGCGACAGGGAGAGACTCCAACTCAAAAAAAAAAAAAAAAAGAAAAAATGCTGGCTGTTTTCTCCAGCCTCTTTCTCCAACCTCTTGGGCGGGGTGGGGGTGATGTTTGTTCTCTGTTATCATTCACTGATTCAGAAACACTCTAGGTCCAAATGTCCCAGTGCCACTGTCTCCTCCCAGCTATGTGGTCTCAAACAAGTCTCTGAACCTCAGTTTCCTTATTTTTGAAATGGGAATGATAAAATCTGAGCCTTATGGCCAGGCGCTGTGGCTCACACCTGTCATTCCAGCATTTTGGGAGGCCAAGGTGGGAGGATTGCTTGAGCTCAAGAGTTCAAGACCAGCCTCGACAACATAGCAAGACTGCACCTCTATGAAAAATAAAAAAAATTATCCGGGCGCGGTGGCACGTGCCGGTAGTTCCAGCTACTTGGGAGGCTGAGGTGGGAGGATTGCCTGAGCCCAGGAGGTCAAGACTGTAGTGAACTATGGTTGTGCCACTGCACTCCAGCCTGGGTGACAGAGTGAGACCCCAACTCAAAAAATAATAATAGTAAAATAAAATCCTGCCTCAGAGGGTCCGAGAGCATCAAGCATGTGGTTGTGAGGGAATGGGCTGGGGCGCACACTCTGTCATCCAGCCATGATCTCAGTTTCCGACCTTCATCCCACAGGAGTCCTCAGGCCACATGTTTCACCCCAAGCACAGGGCCCCAATCTCCCAGTTCTTTCTTTGTGGTCCATACCCCCACGCCCCCACCCAGCGTCCACCATGACACCTTCCAGAGCAGGCCCGGGACGCATGTGGCCAATTGGGAGGGTCACTGTGTGGTTGGCCACCTGGAGGGCAGGGGAAGCTTGTCGCTTCCATGCTGGAGATGACTAGTCAGCTCCTTCAGGGCCCAACTTCCCCTTGACTCCAACATCCAGGGGTGGATCCTTGGAGCTTTGCAGCTCTGGAAGCCATTGTCTGCCTTGATGAGCATATGAGTAGTGCCCCCCAAAGCCAACTCCAGCACAGAGTGTGGACGGGGCCCCTGGAATGGTGCCACCCGGGGTAGGGCACCTGCGAGGCAATACGTGACCATAGTGCTCTGCCAAGCTCGGCAGGCATCATTGGAGGCAGTGGGTATCTTAACTCATCAGGACAACCTCGGGAGGGAACACCATGTTCCAATATAGCTAGAGGGGGTGTCTGGTCCTGAGGCTGCAACCAGCCGGCTGGGTGGCCTCAGGCAGGCACGGCCTCCTCTCCTCAACTGTCCCCAGTTTCCAAACTGTGTTTCCAAGGTTGTTTCAGAGTCTCCAGAGAGAGAAAAAGAAGACTTTCGGGGCCTCTGCCCACATATCTCCCACCTTCAGATAGAGCAGTCCCACTTCTTAATGTTTTCTTTTTAATTCCTAATATTATTCTATTTAATAATTTTTTTAGAGACAGAGTCTCACTCAGGCTGGAGTGCAGTGGCACAATCATAGCTCACTGTAGCCTCAAACTCCTAGGCTCAAGCAATCCTCCTACCTCAGCCTCCTGAGTAACTAGGACTACAGTACATGCCGCCATGCTCCCCTCAGCTACTTTTTTTAAATGTAAAAATTGGGGTCTTGCCATGCTGCCCAAGCTGATCTCAAGCTTCTGGCTTCAAGTGATCCTGCCTCGGCTTCCCCAAGTGCTGGGATTATAGGCGTGAGCCACTATACCCAGCCTCCTTAATGTTTTAGAAGTGGAATTCTAAGTAACAGTTTGTTTAAAAGAAGGCTTCCAAAGAAAGAGAGGAAGGGGATGGACAATTAGACTAGCAGGTTGTCAGACCTGTCCACTGTCCCCATGTGATGACTTATCTACAGCTGAGAATCTCAGGTATGCTTTTATTCTAATGATTTCAAGAAGACATGGTCTTTTCAGAACTGATATGGGCTAAATGGATCCACTATTTCTTAAGTCTGAGTTGAAAGCGTCTTTCGAGTAGTGGTCCTTCACGTAAGCATTCATGTGGATCACCTGGGGAGCTTGTTAGAACTCAGATTCCTTAGACCCCACACTCTCAGGGTGGTGATTTCGAGTTCTGGCTTGGAACCAGGTGCCAGCGCTGAAGTCCCCTCCACCACCCAGCAGCTCTGTCACTAGGGCTTGCTGGTTAGCCTCTCTGTGCCTCAGCATTCTCATCAGTGAAATGGGTATAATTATGTCCACACCTTAAGCTTTGTGAGGATTATATGAGTTAGTAAGCATAAAGCACTTGGAACAATGACCAGCACATAGAAAGTGCCAGTAAGCCGGGCTTGGTGGCTCAGCCTGTAATCCTGTGACTTTGGGAGGCTGAGGTGAGTGGATTGCCTGAGCCCGCGGGTTCGAGACCCGCTGGGCAACTTGGCGAGACCTCATCTCTTCAATAAATCAAAAAATTAGCCAGGCGTGGTAGCGTGCGCCTGTAGTTCCAGCTACTTGGAAGGCTGAGGCGGAAGGATTGCCAGAGCCCAACAGGTTGAGGCTGCGGTGGCCGGGAGCATGCCATTGCCCTCCAGCCTGGATGACAGAGTGAGACTCCAACTCAAAAAAAAAAAAAAGAGAGTGCCCAGTAAATGTGAGTTCTGCGG
This sequence comes from Tarsius wallacei, assembly GCA_963574415.1. NCBI lineage: Eukaryota > Metazoa > Chordata > Mammalia > Primates > Tarsiidae > Tarsius > Tarsius wallacei. Next base: position 21,023 of record CAUYQG010183009.1, read on the forward strand.
AATATCAGGGCAGAGCCAAGGAAGCTGCAGTGTAACCAGCAGGCCTGGGTGACTCGAATGCAAAAGACCCAGGGACACACACTGAGGACTTTAGTTCTACAGAAGCCTGGACCAGCATTTATAACCTGCAAGTGACTCCTTTTCCTTTTCTAAAAAGCCGGGAGCAAGGCATTTTTGCACCAGTCATCTGTGTCTGAAAAGGCAGAAGATATTTCTCCCTCAAATGGAAATCACTTGTTATTTCAAATAGACATGGAATCCATGCTAATTACCCACCCCCCAAATCAGAAAGGTCGGGGAAATAAAGCGAAAAGCTATAAATAATTTCCAAACCCAGAAAAAACAACTACTAATGTGTTGCTTCTACACACACACACACACACACACACACACACACACTCTGAGACTTTTTTTTTTTACTGTAATCACCCTTTTCCCTTTAATTATGTGATAGGAACATCTTTCCATGTCAATAAACACTGTGACATTTATTTTAACTCTACTCACTATTCCAAAACGGGGACATAATATCACGTCTTTAGCCAAACCCTAATTGTCAGCCATGTGGGTTTTTCTTGTCGGGCTGGTAACCGCTGATTCCAGGAACATCAGAGTTCCGTGTTCCCGGGGCACCCTGCACGTGTCCTTCAGTAACAATGAACACGTGTGGCTTTTGCTCAACATTGGCCTGCCCTGGAACATGGAAGGCTGAGAGACTGGACTGTGCCTGCCTGGCCCACCCCTTGCCCAGAGCCCTGCAAGGAAACAGGCTAGCAGCACTCGGGGTTTCTGCTCCGAAGGGGAGGTACCAGCTACAGACCCAGCTCTGCCTCCAATGAGCTGTGTGGCCTCCGGCAGCTCGTTAACCTCTGAAGGCTTTGGATTTCTTGTCTAGAAACAGGATAGTCACAGTGGCATCTCACAATGGAGTCACTCTAAGCAGTCTGTGAGACAATGTGTGTGATGTCTTAGCACAGTGCCCTGTACCGAAGTCTCAGACACCAAATGTTTAGTGAATTAAACTATCGTAGATACATTACACATTAGTCAACAATCCTTAGGATCAATTCCTAAGGTCAGAAGGACTACAGTTCTTAAAGACCTTTAATTTATACTATCAAATTGTCCTCCAGAAAGACTGTACCACCCACAAAATGTAAGAATTCTGGTTTCTCTTCCACCTCACAAATACAGCGAGGGGCTTCGGTGCTCATTGGTCCTCCTCTTTGATGAGAAGAAGGACCTGTCCCCTGCCCCCAGCAATTGCATGAGGCCATGTGGGTGTGCTGACTTGAATAACGTCCCCCAAGGGAAGTGTGAGGTGGTGATGTCCCACGGGGCAGAGAAGCAGCCACGTTCTCTGTGACTGTGTCATGTTAGACTTGCCTGGATGTTGGAGTCAGGTCTGCCCAAGTGCATCGGCAGAATCGTTGGGCATCTCTATCCTGTGCCTATGGGCAGCCGGGCCTGTCTCACAGAGATGAGGGAAACACCTGGAACCAGCCGGCATCAGTCACCGCTTCACAGTGAGGCTGTGGTCCCACATGGACGGCCCTTGGGTCTCTCAGCGACCTGCCGCCTTTCTTCTGAGAGAGGCCTTTCTTCTGAGAGAGGCCTTTCTCCTCTCCCAGCTGTGACCAGCTGTGTCTGTCTCTCAGCCACCAATGGCTAATTCCAGGATTACACTTTGTAAGTTGATGGAACGCAATATCCATAGTGCAAAAGCTATGCTTCCAGCGTGAAGCCTGGGGCATTTCTCCAGGGACTGGGGATCACATTCAGGCTGGGGGGGGGGGGGCATGACCTGAACCACTAAGCCCCCTCAGGACACACGGCTCCAGGAAGAGTGGGGGCAAATCTCTGTAGAGGGGTATAAACTTGATCATGACATGTTTTCGGCTCCTAAGGAATTGAAAAATCTGTCCTCGGTCACGTTCTCTAAATGTGTAGAGAAAGAAGGGGAGGGTGTGCATTTCTTCCAGGTGCTGTGACATTCTCTCCCCAAAGTTTCAGCCTCAGCGCACATTTAGAAAGGGGGATTTGGGCATCATAGAAAGAAAATGAACATTTTCAAAAGAGGGAGCTATATTTCAGTTTCTGCAGTGACTTGACACCTTCCACAAAATAATTTCAACCTACAGAAAGGCCCTTTTTAGGGCTCTTTGTGTGTGCGTGTGTGTGTGTGTGTGTGTGTATTTCTTTCGCATTTGAAGAATAATGACATTTTCCCCAGATTTAAAAAAAAATAAGGCATTCAGAAAAATCTAAGTCTAAGAAAAATAAATTGTTAGTAATAAATTCATAACAATAAACAATAGCCATCCTTTGTGAAAGCACCTAACATGCTTTTAAGCAGTTCACAACAATGTTCATGTTCATAAAGTCTCAAAATAACCACAACCCTATGACCAAGGTCATACTCTTCATATTTTATAGATGAGAAAATCAAGCTTAAAGAGGAAAAACTGGCTGGTTGGGGTGACTCATGCCTGTAATCACAACACTCTGGGAGACCGAGGCAGGAGGATTTCTTGAGCCCAGAAGTTCTTGATCAGCCTGGGCAACATAGTGAGACCTTGTATCTACAGAAAAGCAACAGATTAGCCAGGCATGGTGGCACGCGTTAATCCCAGTTACTTAGGAGACTGAGGTGGGAGGATCACCTGAGCCCAGGAGGTCGAGGCTGCGGTGAGCTGTGATGGTGCCCCTACACTCCAGCCTGGACAACAGAGGGAAACCCTGACTCAGAAAAACAAAAACAAAAAAACGAAAAACCTAGGGATTGTCTACACTTGTGTGTCAGCCATTCCGCTGGGTAGATGTTGGATTGCTTTTAGTTTGAGGACTCGAGCATCAGGCCCAAGTGTGTCTAGCTTGGTGCCTAGCCTGGTGCCTGACTGACACTTGGTGGGTGCTCAAGGGCTATTTATTGAATCACTTCATTAATGACGCCAAAACGCATGGTGGTTCTTCTGCCCAGGCCCCTCCACATCATAGGCCCAGATTCCCCTCTACACAACTAAACGGGCTGATGCAACACCTTCGGGTTCTAAGACTGACAGTCGTAAAAGGTAAGCCAAGGTGAGCCAGCACTGACTCGGGAGACATGGACTGTTGCAGGCCCAGCAGGCAGGGAAGGGGGGCCCAGCCTGCTGACCAAGCAAGTCTCCCATGGGCTCCACCTGCAGTCAACGCTTCCCTCAGTGCAGACATGGCTGTGCCCACCATGGAGCAGGAGAAAAGTCCCCGGAGCACAGGGAGGGCGGAATAAACAAGAGGGGGCTGTGCCAACAACCCACACGTGTATGCTCACATCACCCAGGAGAGGGGAGGCTGGGCATGACTTACAGACAGAGCAAGGCCTCTAAATTCCCTTGCCAACTACACGGGTTCACTAGGGCAACTTTTTCAGAGGAAATCAAATAAATTACTGTTCCATTTTTAAATGCCCTCATGAGAACAGGATTAAGTATGATTAAGATAATTCTATTCATTGGAAAGAAGGGAGAGCTGCCCAGGGCCCACTGCCCTCCCGTGCACATGGTCTGAGTGCCGTCTCCCTCTGTTCCTCCTTCGTCATCCCGTCGGCAACAGCTAGGGAAGGAATCATAAGGGTAATAGCATTTTTGAGTGCTTTATATGTACTAGGCCTGGGCGTAAGCCCTTTGCTGGAAGGATCTTATTTAATCTTCACTAAAACCCTACAGGGCAGAGACTGCTCTTATCCCATTTAAAGGTGAGGAGAGTGGCCGGGCGCAGTGGCTCACACCTGTAATCCCAGCACTTTGGGAGGCTGAGGTGGGAGGACTGCTTGAGCGTAGGAGTTTGTATCCTGGGCAACATGGCAAGACCTCGTGTCTACAAAAAATTAAAAAAGTAGCCGGGCATGGTGGTATGCGCCTGCAGTTCCAACTACTCAGGAGGCTGAGGTGGAAGGATTGCCTGGACCCAGGAGTTGGAGGCTGTGGTGAGCCATGATCATGCCACTGCACTCCAGCCTGGAAGACACAGTGAGACCTCGAATCAAAAATAGATTAGATGATTGATAGATAGATAGATAGATAGATAGATAGATAGATAGATAGATAGATGGATGGATGATAAAGGAGAGGAAACTGGAACTTGGAGAGGTCATCTCTAAAGGTCAAACAGCTGGTTAGCCTTTGGGAAAGGGAGAATTCAAACCCTGGTGTTCCAGATCTCTATTGCTGTGTCACATATTACCCCAAATTTAATGGCTTAACACAACAATTATCTGAGCAGGAATCAGCTCCGGGCAGTGTCAGCCAGGGTCACCTTGTGGCATTCGGCTGGCAGAGGAACTCATCTGGAGGGTCCATGATGTCTTCTTTCACGTGGTTGGTGTCTTGGCAGGAAGGGTAAGGGGCCAAGCTGGGACATCGCCTGCAGTGTCTGGTGTAAGCTTCAGGCAGCAGTCTCAGGGTAACTACCCTTTCGCAGGAAAGCTCCAGGCTACAGAGAGGGGCCCAGGAGAGCATGTGGATACCGCCTCAGGCCCAGCCAGTAAACATGCAAAGTATCACCTCCATGCTGCCGGACTCAAGGTGAGGGGACACAGGCTCAGTCTCCCCTTGGGAGGAGTGTCAAAGAGTTTGCAGCCATTCTTACCACATTTTGCTTTTGTCTAGTTCCAGAGCCGTCAGTCACAACAACAAACGTATGTGGTTTCTTCACTGGCCGGAACCTCTGTGGTAGGCATTGACACATTTACATACCCTGTTTTACTTATTCCTAAAAGAAAGGAGGTGAGAAAGAAGGAAGGGGGAAAAAGGAAGAAAAAAGGAAAAACAGGGAGAGGGGAGGAAACTTGGAAGGCATACATTTCTACTTTTTTTTTTTGAGAGTTGAAGTCACTCTGTCACCCAGATTGGAGTGCAGTGCTGCTCCCAGCCACCGCAGCCTCGACTCGCTGGGCTCTGGAGATCCTTCCGCCTCAGCCTTCCGAGTAGCCGGAACTACAGGCATGTGCTACCACACCCGGCTGATTTTTTTTTTTTTTTATTTATTGTAGAGACGAGGTTTCGCCAAGTTGCCCAGGTGGGTCTCGAACCCGTGGGCTCAGGCAATCCACTCACCTCAGCCTCCCAAAGCGTGAGATTACAGGCTGAGCCACGAGCCCGGCTGAGTTGGGGTCTTTTTAAGAGTTGGGTTTTTTTTTTTAAGAGTACTATGTCACCATCATGGCTCACTGCAGCTTCCACCTTCTTAGTTCAAGTGATCCTCCTGCCTCGACCTCCCAAGTAGCTGGGACTACAGATGTGAACCACCACGCCTGGGTAACTTTTTTTTTTTTAGAGACGAGGTCTTGTTATGTTGCCCAGGCTGGTCTCGAACCCGCGGGCTCAGGCAGTCCACTCACCTCAGCCTCCCAAGGCGCGGGATTACAGGCTG
>CAUYQG010183010.1:0-15858 GCA_963574415.1 Tarsius wallacei
AAATCTAAGCCAGGCTTGGTGGCTCAGCCTGTAATCCAGCATTTTGGGAGGCTGAGGTGAGTAGATTGCCTGAGCCCGCGGGTTTGAGACCTGCCTCGGCAACTTGGCGAGACCTCATCTCTACAATAAATCAAAAAATCAACCGGGAGTGGTAGCGTGTGCCTGTAATTCCAGCTACTTGGAAGGCTGAGGCGGAAGGATCGCCAGAGCCCAGCAGGTCGAGGCTGCGGTGGCGGAGAGCGGCCACTGCACTCCGGTCTGGGCGACAGAGTGAGATTCCAACTCAAAAAAAAAAAAAAAAAAAACTAGACCTGGTGTTGTATTTTATTAATGCAACTGGTTTTCTATTTTTCAAATCACATTATTTAGTGGCTGTATCTCTGTTGGTTTACTCTTAAAAATAAGTGTTCTTATGCATCAACCTCAGGTAAATTGCTCAAATTATATTTTAGCTAATCCCCAGAAGTTAGTGATTCCATTTATCTCATGAGGGAGGCAGGATCATACACTAGGAAAACACTAGAAGAGTGTAGTGGGTAAGAATAGCCCCAGCACTTTCTTGCCACATCACTGTGGGCAAGTTATGCTCTAAACCACAGTCTCTCATTTTGAAAAGGGGGATTATGATCGTGCCGATAGGACATTAGGTGTGTTATGAGAACTCATAATCTAAGTATTCAAAGCCCCTGACACAGTGTCTGCTATACAGTAAGGATTCAAACAATAGTAAGTAGTCATTTTATCATAAAAGCAATCGTTTGCACTGTTATCAGCAATTTCATTGTATCACTCTTATAAAACATCACTCCTCCAACAATCCAATAAATTGGAAAAAAAGAACTGAAGAAGAAAGCATTCTCTTTGCAGAACAAGACAACATTCTTTATAAATGCCACATTATCTTTATATGAGAAAGGAAAATGAAGGAAGAGTGGCTAAACAGCCTCACTCAAGCCTTCACCCCTTTTTACTTTCCAGGGTAATGTAACCAAGGCTGGAGGTGTTAGGTGTGGGTAAAGCAACAGTCATTTCCTCAGCTGTGTTTTATTATTCATGAGAGGTTCCATCTTGCAGCCTACACAGAACATACTGTGCTGAGAACAAGAGTGTGTTTGACATTTCAGTGGAGCAAATGACTCTTCAGAGCTAACAATATTCCTAGGCTAGAAGTAGATCCCAAAGCAATTTCTCCTTTCCTTATTTCTTTTTCATTGAGAATTTGCTGAGTTCATTTATTCACCCAATGCATATTGGTCAAGGACCATCACATGTTAAGAATTTTGCCAGGAGCTGGAGATATCTTGATGACTGATCATGGTTAAGACACTCAAGGGCACTCAAGCCCTGAGAGGGAAGGCAACATTCACCAAAGGGATGCATAAAACTGAGCCAATACATAGTTCTCTATAATGCCCAAACCTCCCGCAGCCTCAATTGTCAGCAAAGACTGCCCCGTGCAAGTGACACACAAACCAAGCAGAGAGCCCAAATGTAAAGTTTGAAGCCACATCTCCCAGACTCTTTGAAAGGGATTAGATTCTGCTAATGAGAAGCAGCTGTGTGAATATTGGGGCTGTGTCTCAGAATTCAAGCTTCTGAATCTTGACTGACAGCATGATGTAAGGGCAGAGGTAAGAGGGCAAGAGAGGGCAGTCATCAGCAGAAAAGACACTGGCCAGAAACTCGCGGTTCTGAAATCATGGTGGTATTTGCCTTGAGCTGTCCTGGCTCTTGACCATCCTTAGTCTGGTTCTGCAGACCAGATACGGGGGATTTTGCAACAGATTCCCTTTTGCTTAAGGTAGCTTGAGTGGCTTCTACTGCCCGTATCCATCGGGTTCTTTGCTTCAGGTAATATGCCATATGTTATTCTCCATGACACTCATTTTTAGGATGATATTTAGTCTCTCTCCCCTACCAGAAGGTCAGCTTCTTGAGGACTGCAAAATGTCTTATTTCTCTTGAAACCTCCAGGACCTAGAGTAGTGACTACTGACACATAAAAAGCACCCAGTAAATGTGAAATGGATATGATTTTGCACATGTTCAAAAAAGCAGGAGGTTTGTCAGTAATAAGTATAAAATTTCAACTAGATGCTTAAGCACTGAGAAAGAACTCAACTGAGTCAAGAAATCTTCCACAACCTACTTCAATTTTACACTAACATAGAAAGCTCTATTTTCTGTTGCTATCCACTCATATATCATTTTAGAGAAATCTTAACAAGAAACTCAGTTCTCTTAGCAACCTTAACCATGAGCTTATTTATTTATCATCATTCAGAATTTTTCACCACCATACTTCCAAATGGGTAGAATAAAGCTGCCAAAGTGGGCAAGTCCCTATATACCACTCCTAAGAGCCAACTCCACTCACTCTCCCTGCCTTTCCTAACCCACAGGGCTATCCATGAAGTTTAGTAGGCAGCCAATGAACTTGACTTTTAGAGAGATCACCATCTGTTTTTCTACCTCTAATAAATAAAATACCTCTGCTCTGTAAATCTACATTGCTTGTGGAACTGAGGTCCAGAATGAAAATGGAGATGAAATTTCTGCCCAACTTTAATGACTTTTTACAAATTGTTGTGAGTAGCAGGTTTTTGCTGCAAGAATCTCTGAGCTGCAGAATAACCTGAATTTCATCTGGTTCAAATAATGTTACCATGTCCTACAATCCTGGGCATCAGACACTTTCCAAATGTATAATGTCGTCAAAGTTTTATGACATTTTCTACAAAAACTCAACATTCATGTTGCAGTTACAGCTTAAATTCAGGTCTGGGAACAGAATGCTATGACTGCAGCACAAAAGCCATACTGCTCTTCTGACTTCAGTATCATAGCTGCAAGTGAATATTCCACTAAACATGTTTCATACATGACATTTTTGTCCCCTACTAAAAGAAGTCCATAACTTGAAATTACGGAGTAGAGCCAAAAATATGGTGGTATGACCAAAAATTCACTGATCTTTATCTTCCAACAAATCTAGATCAGAGATGTTCTTTCACCTGAGGTTCTGGTTATTCAGCCACACATCCTTCTTCAAGTAACAAAATGCTTAGACCATCATGTCTATGCCTGTCTACCAGGTTTATGGAGTGCACAAGACTTTGGAGATCCAGAGCTCTGAAGACAAAGCTGACAGATATGAAATGCAAGACTAGCTTTGCCAGGATAAACATGGCTAGGAAAGGAGCATACCTGGTTCTACTGGCATCAAAACACAAGCAGGTTGCAAAAGAGTCTATGAGAAAGAAATAAGAAGTAAATAATGCACCTCTGACACTGATATAAATATTATTCTTCCATGCCAACATACCCTAATCCAAAGCTTGTGCTGTTCCTATCCAGGCCTACCTGAAAACAACCAATTATGATGCATGTGGTCTAAGTTCCTGGGGGTCTCCAGCCCCATAGACAATGTTTCATTGGCCCATTAGTGTCTGTCTTATTTCTGCATTTTGCATTGGTTTCTAATTATTATACATCACTCTTCTGGGGATTATTTCTTTCTCACATTGCAGGTATACTACAGCTCCTGCGGCCTTACTATAGTGCCAATGGCTTTATCTTCTCCCCAAATGTTATCGGTCAACACTCAGTTAAAAAACTTGAAGCCTCTTCCAATATATTAGGCTGATGCATAAGTTTGTAGCGTTTGTTTTTGGCATGGTAGCACTGTGGTGTTGGGAGTTTATCATTTGTCATTTGGAATGACAATGTTGTCCTTGTGAATATGCCTTGCATTTTTTTGCAGATCTGAAGAAAGTTAATGCTATTTGTGGGCTAAAAAGATGGAATGTCAAGTGGAAAGAAAACGAACACTTTTAACGTATTCTTCTGTTTGAGTCTAACAGAGGAATAAAGACAGCAGAGGTGGCTTGAAACATTTGTGCCATGTATGGGGAAAATGCCATCAGAGAAACCATGGCAAGAAAATGGTTTTTATCATTTCAAAGAGGGCCACTTTGACCTGAGAAATTCTCTACATTCAGGAAGACCACTGGACTTTGATAAAGACCATTTAAAGCAGTAAAAACGCTATGAACTTATACATAAGCCCAATACACGCAACATTTCCAAACTCATTATCTACATGATTTACACAAGTGAGATCGATGAGTAAGTGGGCTTGTGAGTGGATCACTGAGTAGGGACTCGGAAACAAGTGGCCAGGGCTTTCCTGGTTAAGCAGCTGGTGCCGCAACTGCTCTGCTTATTCCCTAGTGTTTCCCAGGGCACAGAAGCAAACCACTATTTAAAAAAAATAAAGAAAGCCCTTCCTGGGAAGAAACTGCCAGGAGAAACTGTCAGTTCCAGGCTCTGGCTCACCACTGCAGCACCTGGGCAGCCACTGGCAGTAAGGGTTGCAGAGGGAACATAGCAAAGGAGTTCAGAGACAGAACCCCACTGGAGAAGATGAAAGAGGCACCCTGTCACTATCTTGAAAACGGGGCAGAAAAGTGCACCAGCTTGCTCAGGCAGAGAGAGACCTGACCCAATCACTGTGACCAGCGCATTAACTATTCAGGGGTAGATCATGACCCAGAGGGAATATTCTGAAAGCACAAACTCCAGAGGGACAGAATGAAGGCTGAGTCTCAGGTACCCCACTTCCTACCCTGATTCAGTCTTGGGACAGAGGGTATGGCCAGAAAAGGACAAGGAAGACCTCCAAAGAGATCACTGGTAAGTCTAGGGCTGATCCAACCCCCTGCTCCCCACCAATCCTCTGAACATCAGACCCACATGGCTGGGGCACGACTCAGAGGGACGAACCCAGGCGGAGCATGGACATCAGCCGCAATAGAAGCACTCCACTCCAGGATAAGCCTGGCTGAGGTGCCCACTGCCAATACCTGGACAATCTCAAACCTCCCTGCCAAGGAACTCCCTGACCATAGCAGAGTGGGAGGAGAGGAGTGAGTCCTATCCACCCCCACTGCTCCCTCCTCTTTCCCTGGGAAACACTACAAGTTAGAAGGGACTGGAGCCCAATATTCAAAGTCTTCAAAGAGAAACAATTTCAACAAAGAATCTCTTACCTAGCCAAGCTCAGTTTCATCAGTGTTGAAGAATTAAAATCCTTCCCAGACATCCAATCCCTAAGAGATTATGTAGCTTCCAGACCAGTTGTACAAGAGACATTTAAAAAGGTATTAAGCACAGAAGAAAGAAAAAAGAAAAAAAAAAAGAATGACCATGTACTTCCCAAGAGAACAGCTGAACACAGAATCAAAAAAATACATCATAACTGCAAACGTGAAGGAAAACACACACATAAACTCCAAAGCTAAGAGAAAGCAAAGAGAAAGCTTTATAAGAACCTCATGATGGGGATAAACAATCACATTTCAATACTCAATCTGAATAAGAAGGGTTAAATGCACCACTGAAAAGACACAAAATGGCAAGTGGACACAGAACCATGACCCAATTATTTGCTGCATCCAGGAAACTCATCTCATCACTGTCTTCCTGGGTTCTAAAACATTCCCAAGTACTGTAAAGATTCTTTTATGGACTGGATAAAAAAAACGTGGTACATCTACACAATGGAATATTATGCAGCCATAAAGAAGGACAAATATGTGGACTTTGCAGCAAATTGGATGGATTTGGAGTCTACCATACTCAGTGATTTATCACAGGAACAAAGAACTGAGTTCCGTATGTTCTCACTCATAAGGTGGCCTTAAACAATTATAATGCTATAAGAAAGCGACTGGCAGTAGTGAAAAACTGTCAGGGGAGGGGGGTAGGAATGGCAGTTGAGGGAAACTGCTAGGGGATGGAGGGAAATACCTCATCAACAAGGGTACCTGCATGATCAATGTTTGTATACCTAACCCTGAATTGTACCCCACATCTTTATAATTAAAAAAATAAAAAGAAAGAAAGAAAAAAAGAAGTCTTAGGTATTTCACTGCCTTAAGTTTATTCCTAAGTATTTAATTTAATTTAATTTAATTTAATTTAATTTTAAAGATATGGGGTATAATTCAGGTATAATTCAGGGGATATTTTAAATGGAATTCCTTCTTAATTTCTTTTTCAGTTATTTCAGCATTGGTGTATAGGGACGCTAAAGATTTTTGTATGTTGATTTTGTATCTTGCAACATTACTCATCAGTTCTAAGAGTTTTGTGGTGGAGTCTTCAAGTTTCTCTATACGTAAGATTATGTTATCTGCAAAGAAGAAAGAAGGACTTGTCTTTGTCTTTTCCAATTTGAATGCCTTTTATTCCTTTTCCTTGCCTGATTACTCTGGCAAAGACTTTCAATAGTTGCAGTGGTGAAAGTGAGCATCCTTGTCTAGTTCTTAGCAAAAGGTTTTCTGCTTTACCCATTCAGTATAATGTTAGCTGTGGATTTATCATGTATAGTCTTAATTATGTAGAGATATGTTCCTTCTATACCTAGCTTGCTGAGAGCTTTTAACATGAAGATATGTAAAATTTCATCAATGCTTTTTTTTTCATCTATGAAGATGATTGCATAGTTTTTGTCTTTCATTCCGTTGGTGTGATGCATTATATTTATTGATTTGCATATGTTGAAGCATCCAGAATTTCTGGGATAAATTCCATTTGATCAGAGTATATTATCTTTTTAATGTGCTGTTGTATTTGGTTTGCTACTATTTTGTTCAGGATTTTTGCATTTATGTTTATCAGGGATATTGGTCTGTAGTTTTGTTGTTGTGTCATTTACTGATTTTGATATTAGGATAATATTGGCACCTTAGAAGGGGTTAGGGACAATTCCCACATCTTCGATTTTCTGGATAGTTTGAGGAGAACGGGTACTAGTTCTTCTTTATAAGTTTGGTAGAATTTGACAGTGAAGCCATCAATCCCAGGCTTTTCTTTGTTGGGAGAATTTTTATTACTGATTCAATCTCATTACTTGTTATTAGCCTGTTCAGGTTTTCTGTTTCTTTTTGATTCAATCATTGTATGTGTCCAGAAATTTGTCCATTTCATCTAGGTTTTCCAGTTTGTTACCATGGCGTTGTTTATATGTCTCTGGTGATCTTTTGTATTCCCATCTCCTTTTTTATTTCTGATTTTGTTAATTTGCATCTTCTCTCCTTTTTTCTTGGTTATTCGCTCTAGCAGTTTATATGTTTTATCTTTTCAAAAAAATCAACTTTTTGTTTTATAGACCCTCTGTATTATTTTTAGATTCTATTTTGTATAGTTGTATTCTGATTTCTATTATTTCTTCTACTAATTTTGAGTTTGTTCTTGCTTTTCCAATTCTTTGAGGTGAATTTTAGATTTATTTGAAATCTTTCTACTTTTTGATGTAGATGTTTATTGCTATAAATTTCTTCTTAGCACTTTTTTTTCTGTATCCCACAAGTTTTGATACGTTGTGCTTTCATTCTCATTTGTTTCAAGAAATGTTTTGATTTCCATCTTAATTTCTTTTGTGACCCCAGTAGTCTTGCGGCAGCATGTTGTTTAATTTCCATGTATTTGTACAGTTTCCAAAGTCCTATTGGTATTGATTTATAGTTTTATTCCATTGTGGTCTGAGGGAATGCTTAGTATGATTTCAGTTTTTTAACATTTGTTTATTCTTGTTTTGTGGCCTAACATGTGGTTTATCTTGGAGAATATTTCATGTGCTGCTGAGATGTTTGTATATTCTGCAGGTGTTGGATAAAATGTTCTGGAGATGCCTGTTAGGTCCATTTGGTCTAAAATGCAGTTTGAATTCAATGTTTCTTTGTTAATTTTCTGTGTAGATGATGTGTCTAATGCTGAGAATGGAGTGGTGAAGTCTGCAACTTTGATTGTATTGAAGTGTATCTCTCTCTTTATATCTGGGTACTCCAGTGATGGGTACATATATATTTAGAATTGTTATATCTTCTTGCTGAATTAATCCCTTTGTCATTACATGATTACCTTCTTTGTCTCTTTTTACTGTTTTTGACTTAAAATCTTCTTTATCTGATATAAGTATAGCTACTACAACTTGTTTTTTGTTTCCATGTGCACGGAATATCTTTTTCCATCTATTTGCTTTCCGTCCATATATGTCTTTACAGATGAAGTGAGTTTTTTATAGGCAGCAGTTAGCTGGGTCACGTTTATTTTTTCTCTCCATTCAGTTAGTTATCTTTTAATATATTTCCATTCAAGGCTATTACTAGTTGATGACTTAGTCCTGTCATTTTGTTACTTGTTTTCTGGTTGTGTTGTATATTCTTTGTTCCTTTAGTTTTCTCTTATTGCTTATCATAGTGGTTAGATGTTTTTCTGTACTAGTAACATTTGGGTCCTTTCTCTTCCTCTTTGTGTGTTTGCTCTAGCAGTGAGATTTACACTTTCATGTGTTTTCATGATGGTAGATATTATCCTTTCCCTTCCAAGTGTAGGACTTTCTTCAATGTTTCTTGTCAGGCTGCTCTAGTGATGATGAGTTTCCTCAGATTTTTCTGGTCTGAGAAACAAAATATTTCTCCTTCATGAATGAAAGATATATTTTATGGCATAGTATTCTTGACTGGTAGGTTTTTTTTTTTCTTCCATCACTTTGAATATATCATCCCATTCTCTTCTCCTGTAGGGTTTCTTCTGAGAAGTCCACTGTCAGTCTGATGTGGGTTCCCTTGTGACTAGATGCTTTTCTGTTTCTGGCATTCTTTTTGTCTTTGACATTCGACAGTTTGCTCTATTATGCCATGGAAAAGACCTTTTCTGGTTGTATTGATTTGGAAATCTATGAGTTTCCTATAGCTCAATGTCTAAATCTCTTGCTAGACTTGGAACATTTCAGCTATTTTTAAATTAAATATGTTTTTTATGTCTTTGGAATTTTTATATTCTGGAACACCATAAATTCAAATATTTAGTACCTCTATGGTGATCCATACCATACGTCACCTAGGCTTTGTTCATTCTTTTTAATTATCTTGCCCTTTTTTTTTTTTTTTTGTCTAACTGCTCTATTGCCACAAACCAGCCTTCAAAATCTGAAATTCATTCTTCTGTTGGATCTAGTCTATTGTTCAAGCTCTCAACTAAATTTTTTAATTTTTTTCAATGAATTCTTTACTTCCTGGATTTCTTTTGGTTTGGTTCTTTTTTATGATATCTATCTTTCGTACCCTAAGTTGTGTGACTGATTTCTTCATATTCTTTATCTGCATTCTTTTATATCTCTTTGAGCCTCCTTAATATTATTATTTTACATTCTTTTTTGGAATCTCACCAACCTCTTTTTCATTTGAATCTGTTGCTGGAGAATTATTGTGTCCCTTTGGAGGTGTCATATTTCCTTGCTTTTTCATGTTTCTTGTGTTTTTATGTTGATATCTGCTCATCTGTTGCAACCACTCCTTTGATTGACTTTCATAAGGGAAGATTTGTTCCTAAAGATATGTCTATGATGTTAATTGGATAGGACACTTTAGCTTTAATTCTGTGTGTATATAATAATGTAGTCTCTGTATGATTTCTTTGTCTATAAACAGCATCAGAGGTGTTTTTGCTTTCCTCAATGGTTTAGGGTCTGGTTGTTGGTGGAGGCTGTGTTGAGGACAAGAAAGCCAGGTGGGCCAGTTCTCAGGCTCCAGTGGTGACTGCAGCAGGCCAATCATGCCTGTCTTTTGGCTCCCGGGCAGCATATATTTGCACCAGGGTTAGCAGGTCCAAGCTAGTTGATTTGGGGCCTTCAGGCAGCTTGCTCAGCTGCTGGCAGTGGCAGTGCTAGGCTGGGAGGGTGGGCAGGTTCTTGAGCCCCTGAACAGAATGTGTCATGTGGGCTGTAATAGTGGTCCCAGGTAGTATGTGCTTATGTTAGTGGTGATTGTGGCATGCTAGGTGGGTCAGTACCTAAGCTTCCACGTGGTTTGTGCCAGTGGTATTGGCTATGATAATAGTGGCAGGCTGTGTGGGATCATCCTAAAGTCCCCAGGAGGAGAATAAAGATCACAGCAATGGTGGATGGGATGGATCCAATCCCCAGCCCTCCTGGCACCATGCTCAGGAATTGGGTGGGTGGTGCTAGGTCAGGTGGGCCTGTTTTCAGACCCCCTTCCTAATGCTGAACATGGGTATAGGCTGTGGTGGACAGGGCAGGGCGATCCTCCTGCTCATTGGAGAAGTGTTCAGATAACAGCCGCAGCAACAGTGAGCAGGGAGGGCCCATCCTCAGGGCATGTGCAAGTGTTCTGTGACCCTGCTGCTGGGGGTGGTGGCATTCACGTTAGTGACTGCAGCCACAGCCAAGTGGCTCTCATGCTTTGGGGAGTGTGTGCCTCAGCCTTCAGCAGCAAAAGCTTTGGTGGCTGTGGGCAGAGGACTTTTTTCAGGGTGTGTGCAAGTGCATTCCAGCCTTGCTGTTGGTGGAGGCGGGGTTGCTGTCCACAGCAGCGACCCTAGGGAGGTGGGTTTTAGGCTCTGGGGAAGTACTCATTTTGGCTCCCTTTGTCCTGAGGACAGCCTCCCTGCTTTGCTGCATCGTGCGTTCCCCAGAATATAGAACACTGTGTACATTAGAGTGCCGGAGACTCTTCATCTCTCCTGGGTCCAGTGGCTCTGAAAGCTACAGGTCTCAGATGGACATGGAGGGACGTCAGTGATGCTACAGGGATGCGGAAATGCAGGGGCTTATGGACCCCAGGGCAGCATGCAGTCTG
Organism: Tarsius wallacei; assembly: GCA_963574415.1. Classification (NCBI taxonomy): domain Eukaryota; kingdom Metazoa; phylum Chordata; class Mammalia; order Primates; family Tarsiidae; genus Tarsius; species Tarsius wallacei. The sequence continues at coordinate 10,665 of CAUYQG010183010.1, forward strand.
ATGGGGTCTGGGCTCTAAAAATGGCACTGTGCTACAGCTGCTTAGTACTTGGAGGGTGTGTGGGACCCAGTGTTTGCTCCTTCTCTGGAGAAATTCTGTTACATAGTCTCCAGGCAGCTTCCTATACTAGTATCAGGATGTACAAGTGTCAAGGGGCTCCCCTGTGGCTAGGGTGACAGGAGTTCATGGTAGGGATGTGCATCACTGGGGATATTTCCCTAACCCTTTCCTTACACCAGAAATACCTCCTGGGCTCCCAGATGAACCTGGCTGAGCTAGAGGCCTTCTTTCCCACTCCTTTCATGCCTCAGGTGCTTCCTGTCTCTTCTCTGTTGAATTCCGGTGTTATCACTTAGATGCTTTATTTGATGTATGATCATCTACTTGCCATTTTGGTTCTTCTTTGTGGAGTGCTGAAAGTCTCTACTCAGCCCTCTTGAAACCACTTTCTATATATAATTTTCGTTTGTCAATTATATCTCGGTAAGGCTGAGGGGTAAGGCCTGGCATGTTTGTTCACACCTGTAATCCTAGCACTTTGGGAGACTGAGATGGGAGGATTGCTTGAGCCCAGGGGTTCGAGACCAGCTTAAGCAAAAAAACAGGACCTCGTCTCTACAAAATTCCAGAAAGTTAGCTGGGCATGATTCGCGTGTCTGTAGTCACAGCTACTTGGGTGACTGAGGGCGGAAGATTGCTTGAGCCCAGGAGTTGGAGGCTGTGGTGAGCTGTGACTGTATCACCACATTCCAACTTGAATGACAGAGTGAGAATCTGCTAAAAAACAAAAAAGAAAAAAAACCCAACCCAAACCAAACCAACAGCAACAAAATAAAGCTGAGGAGTAAAAAAGGAATCAACTTGACCAAAACCTTGATTTCAGCCTTGTAAGACATAGGTAGAGGATTCAGAAAATCCTGTTCTTGAACTTCTGACCCAGGCAAACTCTAAGATAGGAGTTTATGTTGTTTTAAGTCACTAAATTTGTGGCAATAAAAAACTAAAATAAACAGGAAATTATTCCCTATGATATAGCTCTGTTTTAACTCTCTGTATAATCCTTATATCCAAAAGTTATAATTTTATTTATTCATGCATGTATGCAAAAATATATGCATGAAAACATTCTATGTGATTTGTTTGGTTTTGCTCTTTGACTTTCCGTTTAACATGTTTTAGAAATATTTTCTTGTCACTTCACGCCAGCTTAGTTCCGTTTTTTTAGTTACTGAATAGCATTGTATTAGACGGTTTCATTGTAATTTATTTAACATTTTCTTGAAAAGAGGTAGATTTACTTTTGAAAAACAATGTCACTTTTTTAAACAGTCATATGATTTCTGTTTACATGCATTTTCATGTAAATATACCAGCATTTGTGTATTAATAGATCCTAGACATGGACTTTCTGGAGTAAAGGAGGTGTTCATTTCATTTTCATCAGTTTTTCTTACCTGAGCTCTTTTAATTTATTTAGAAACTGTGCCATCTTCAGGTCTTCCTCACTCCTTCATCTCACAAACTTTTAGTGTTTTGGTAACATATCTCTGACCACACAATAAATAACCTTCCTAAAACTTTCAGTGTTTTCTTAAAGTCTACCAAATAAAGTCTCAGCTCCTTAGTCTGACATTCATGGCTGCTACATTATCTTTCGAACCTTCCAGACTCATATTTAGCTCTCTATCTCCCATGTTTTATTAGTGAGCTTGTGGGAGATCTATTCTTCAAGCATCTCTGGCAATTTGTCTTCCATGTGTCTCCCCTTTATTCTTCTCTCCTCTGAAATGCTCTCCTTTCTCATTCTCTGTTGCTCCTCCCCTGTCATGTAGCTCAAATGCTGTTTTTTAAAATGGAATATTTCTTAGGTTTCCTAGTCTTTGATATTGTTTTCTATCTGTAGATTTAAAAAAATTGTTCACAAATACTTTACAAATATATATATATTGCTGCTCAAAACAACACTTTGAAATAGACAAAAGTTTTTTGGGCAAGCAGACTAAGGTGAGAGGTGAGAAGGTTTAAATAATTTTCCTAAAGCCACACTTTATAAAAGGCATGACTGTAATGCAAAATCTTCTAAGTCTAGTGCACAGTCCTGCCTCTTATGAAGTATGGTTTCAGGGAAATTATTTAAACTCTCTTTCTTCTGAGTCCCTATAATTCTGTGCTTGCACACCAGTCCAGTCTTTGTGGCTTATTCAATTCGGCTGTACCTTTTAAATCTCATTTTTGTTATCTTATAATTCCTTCTAGATTACAAGTTCCTTGAAGTAAAAAATTTCTCTTAATTTTTTAAAGTTTCTCACAACCCTTTATTCTCTTAGTTATACTTCATTGGTAAGTGAAGAAGTATCCAATTACATGTTCATTGTATTGACTGAAGAAAGTTATATTTGTATAGAGAAAAGTCTCCTTGAGTCTGGCCAAGGCAAGCTCACTTTGTGATCATGTGCTTACTTTCACATATGGCCAGCATCTCTATGCACAGTGTATCCTAGCACTGCTCTCCCTGTCCAGGGTCTATGTGCAGTTGGTTCTCAGATGCTTAAGCATGTGACTCAACTGCTGTTTTTACCAGCCAGTTTATGAGCGCCATACGTAGGAAATTTTCTAAATAATTCCTAATTGTCAGTAATCATTCTCAGAAACTCAGCAGAGTTCTCAGCCAGGCTGAGACTTGGAGTCACCTCCAGCAGATTGAAGATTAAATTCTTTCTCTATTCCAGTGCCAGAGGTTTTACCAGGGAAAGGCTTGGGATAGGCCACTCCTGGCTGCATGGGTTTCTCTGTTTTCACATGAGAACCCGCAGTGATCTTAATTGTTTACAAAGAAATCTGTGAAACCATCCACGCATTCCCAGGGACAGACCCACTGATGAAAATGAAAAGTAGCTGGGTGCAGTGGTTCATGCCTATAATCCCAGCACTTTGGGAGGCTGAGGCGAGAGAATTGCCTGAGTCCATGGTTCAAGACCAGCCTGGGCAACATGGTGAAACCTCCCCTCTACAATAAATTATAAAATTAGCTGGGTGTGGTGGCGCATGCCTATAGTTCCAGCTACTTGGAAGGCTGAGGCAGAAGGATCACCAGAGCACAGCAGGTCAAGGCTGCAGTGACTGTGAGCATGCCATTGCACTTCAGTCTGGGCAACTAAGACTCTGAGACACACACACACACACACACACACACACACACACACACAAAGAAAAGTCAAGATGATGTTTGTATATTTGTTTGCTTACATAAGTATTTTAAATATTGATTTATTTCATTCTCTTTTTAAAACTTTTGTTTTTATATACTTAACGATACCAGCGTAGTTGTGTTACATGAATATATTATGTAGTGGTGAAGTCTTGGCTCTTAGTGTATCCATCACCTGAATAGTGTACATTGGACCCAGTAGGTGCTGTTTTATCTCACACCCTCCTCCCACCCTCCCACCTTTTGGAGTCTCCATTGTCAATGATTCTACTCTGAATGTCTGTGTGATTTACTTCGTCTCTTAAAAATTCTTGCTGTATAAAATACCATTAATTCCCCCTTATTACTATACTATCAAGATGAATAATCTGATAAGAAAACTGAATCTGGGTAAAATTAAGATGAAGTCATTAGCTAATTACTGCTTACATCTAGGCCAATATGTTATCTGTCTTTCCAGTCCCCAGTGCTCTGCCTCAAAATTAGATAAATTGCTAGAGGTTATGACCATATCTCAAAGGTCAGGACATAGTGACAATTGTCAAACAGTCCCTCTTTTTTCCTCTCAATGGCAATCAATATATAATTTTAAGCCTTTCTCATAGTGATGTTAGTCAGCTTGCTTTTAAATACAAAAGAAGTAGTTTTTGCAACAAGAACAAAAATTTCAATAACAGTGAAAGTATCCACTGGTTCCCCACTTTTATTTCCATGAATAGTAGCTATTAATATTTTGGGTTGTACTCCAGGTATGTGTGTGTGTGTGTGTGTGTGTGTGTGTGTGTGTGTGTGTTTGTGTATGCATGTATTGTTCGGGGTATATTTATACTATTCCACTATTTTGAAAATTATTATTTTCACTCTAGAATATATAACATATAAATTATAATGTATACATTTTATAATATATAAAGTCAATACACAGCCTCCATCCTCCATATGCCTTAGGTTTCAGGCTGACTTTTTTTTTACAAAGTTTCCTCTGCAAGATGGGCCTTGATTATATTCATTATATTTACTTGTTCAACCATCCAGAGATGAGAGTGGTCAAAGATGAGGCAGTGCATTTGGCAATATTTGCATTACTTGCAGCTCCCTGGTGGGGCATTGCTTCTTATCCTTTGACCCATGTTGTATGAGTGTAAAGTGATCCTTCCTTGTGATAGACTGATCACCCGAATATTAGAAAGTAAACTGTAAAAGACAAACACATAAGCAAAAATAAAGTAGAACAAATTAACACATTTTTCTTTTTAATTATTAATCACTGAGTCATACCAATCTCTGAGCAATTCTCTAGCAAGAAAGCTCTTCAGCCTGTCAATGCATTTTCATCTTATAATAATTACCTAGTAGTTTCTACTGGCCTACATATTTTAAAAGCCACATACATAAATATAATCAAATTGCCTAGAACATTTAGCAGATTTAACAATTAACAATTAATTGATGTTCATTTAATATATTCAACTTTTCTGCCTGATAAATCATACCAAAATTTGCTCTTCACTTAATCTTGACTAATCAAGATGTAAAACTTTTTAAATTTTCTTCCTATCTTCCTACATACATATGTATATACAAATAGCTATTTGTGTACATAAATCATTGCATCAAATTGAAAAAATTATTAATAAAATGTTCTTATGGTATCCTCTTTCTTTTAGGTATAGAATAGAGAGAAAGAACTACATACTCTAATGTTGGTTGAGAGACAAAAATGTCTTATAAGTCAAATAAATGTTTCAAATTAAAAGGGAAAATCTTTTTGATGTTATTTTCATTTATGTCTTTGTAAATTTGCCATTTCTTTTTTTTTTTTTGAGTTGGAGTCTCACTCCATCGCCCAGACTGGAGTGCAGTGGCCGCTCCTGGCCACCACAGCCTCGACCTGCTGGGCTCTGGCGATCCTTCTGCCTCAGCCTTCCAAGTAGCTGGAACTACAGGTGCGCGCTACCACACCTGGCTAGTTTTTGATTTATGGTA
>CAUYQG010183014.1:0-11495 GCA_963574415.1 Tarsius wallacei
GTAGTTCCAGCTACTCGGAAGGCTGAGGCGGAAGGATCGCCGGAGCCCAGCAGGTCGAGGCTGCGGTGGCCGGGAGCGGCCACTGCACTCCAGTCTGGGCGACACAGTGAGACTCCAACTCAAAAAAAAAAAAAAAAAGAAGCGAGAGCAAAAATAAAATAAAATCTAGAATTTAGCCCATAGTATCAATACCTTCTTCATTCCATTAGTGACGATATACTGTATCTTAATGACAAAGACTATAAAAGATACTCAATTTTATCAGTTCATTGACACTATAACCAAACTACTTTCAATATAATAATGAAAAAACTGAACTCTTAAACCCATGCGGATATAGATATAATAATTTAGACTCATTCTGGCCCTAATAAAAAATGAGATAGTAGTGTCTACACTCGTTTAAGGATGATCATTTCCTTAAGCCTTTTCAGAAAAACCGTCTTTTTACAGAATGGAATCACTATGGGGTTGCACTGTGTCCCTTCGAAAAGGTATGGTGTTAACTTCCTGTACCTTTGAATGTGACCTTATTTGGAAATAGGGTCATTGCTGATGTAACTAGTTAAGATAGGTGACTCTGGAGTAAGGTGATCCCTTATTCCAATATGGCAGGCATCTTTACAAAAAGAGGAAACAGAGACATACAGAGAGGGGTTGGTCATGTGAAGACAGAGGCAGAGACTATAGAGTTATGCTGCCACAAGCCAAGGAATGCCCAGGGCTTCTAGAGACAGAAGAGGAAAAGATGGATTTTTCCTTAGAAACGTCAAAGGGGGCATAGCCTTGCCAACACCCTGATTTCTGACTTTCAGTCCTCAAATCGTGAGAGAATACATTCCTGTTGTTTTTGGCAGCCCAGCATATAGTACTTCATTACAGCAGCCCTAGGAAACTAATATGAGGATACAGAATTTAGACAATAAAAAATAAGCTATTTGTATGTGACGAATACATATTTTTGAGTTTAGTTTTAAATGACTATTTTTATATATCTTTCATGTTTATCTTCAATGATCATTTGTGGCTTCAAAGACATTTCATTGTCGATGTTTCAAGATGGTGATGGTAGAATTTCATTCTCCGAGAGTGAAGTTGATTGTGTGTTCTGCTGGACGCATCTCATGCTTTGTAGCTGGTCCTTCCCTTCCCAAACTCACCCACTGTCCACTTTTCTCATGTCTCCCTTGTGTTCAGTTGTGTTGCCCAACTTCCGAGGTCAAATGTCCTTTACATCCTTTCTAATAATTATTCTATAAGACAAATCTAAGAAATTTGGCTCCTGAGAAACACTTTGCTAAAGTTGCATATAGGCCATGTTTTGTGGCCCTTTAGGTTTATTTATGTACAAATACCGAACAGAAATCTATGACCATGTGCAAATGGCCAGTCATATCCATGTGGCTTGAAATTTTACCAAATTTTTGTTATTAAAACTTAAAACAAAACCGTGTCACACATCTCTCTCCTTGTATTTATCTTTCAAGTAAACTTTGGATTAAAATGTACGCAATATTTGGCCAGGATCTGAGAGAGCTCCATTTCCGTGATTATTTCTCTCCTTTAATTGAGTGGGCATGAAGCCTTTGGAAAACAAACGTGTGTGCATCCAGATCCCCGGCTCTCATTAGAGGCACTCACAGCAGAGCTGTTGAAACGCACCTGAGCCTCATGCGTGGCCTTGGACAGCAAACTCTTTTTTAAAAACAATTACAGAATTAATTCCTAACCAAACAATAGACAGCTGGTCACCAGGAACAAAAGTTTCAAGAAATTACAGTAATGAAGAAATGATCCAGCACTGGACCTCGCATCTAGCTATAGGTCTCACATGCTGGTGTTCTATCAGAACGTGTCAGCTGATACAGGCAGGAAGAAAACAAAGCCACATCCATGTCAACACCTACATCTGTGGCTTATTGGCCTAAAAATTATTCCAGATTTGAGTATCGTTTTCTATTTTTTCAGGGCATCGATGGAAGATTGAGCTCTGCAGCCTTTCTCAGGGACATACTATGTGTATTCTTTGCTGACAACTGTCCCTTGTGCGACAAACAGAATGATAACGCTTCAAAGATATTCACAGCCTAATCGTCGAAGCCTGTGACTACGTTACCTTACTTGGCAAAAAGGACTTTGCACACATGATTGATAAAGGACCTTAGGGTGAAGAGTTTATTCTGGTGTGTCCTTAAAAGGGATCTTTAAAATCAAAGTGCCTTCTGAGGTGTGGCCAGAGAGAAGGAGAGGTGACCATGGAAGAAAGGAAAAGAAATGCAACCTTGCTGGCTTTGAAGCGGAGGCAGGGGCCCACAGACCGAGGAATGCAGGTGGCCACGAGCAGCTGGAAAGTCAAGGGAATTATTTCCTCCGGACATAGCCTTATTGACATTTTGACTTTAGCCCATGAAGACCTGTGTCAGACTATAAAACTGCAAAAAAACCAAATTCATATTCCAAGTTTGTGGTAAATTATTACACAACGGTTATAGAAAGCAAGTATACCTTGGTCGATACTTTATTTTTGAATACTTGATTATTCTTTAGAAAAATCTGCATCAATTTCAATTGCTATCAACTTTACGGCAACGAGGGTCATCATGACTAGTGTGTACTTTATGAAGATATTATTTTGAGCCCACCTCTCAAAACCTAGTAGGGTATGAACATATTTGACTACAGAACAAGATAAATGGAGCACACACCACTAAACTGTGGTTGCAAGAACTGCAGTGTATCACTAAAAGCTGACCTGATCATCAACTCTTTGAAGTACTTCAATTCAGTGATGCAGTAAAATATTTTCTCTACTGGGATCATTCCTAAAAAATAAACTACAGTGACACTGACCACATGTAGTTTCTCTTCCCACATGAACTGCTATTTGCTGTCACGAAAAGTTATGACACTAAGTTCCACCAGGGGTGGCAACGTGCAAAACTTTTCCCACCACCCCAGCCGAATGAGATGGGGTGAACCTAAAATTTGCTCATGCTTGAGTACGGTTCATTGCCAGCAAGTACTTAGCATACTGTTCTTGAAAGAAAAATGTAAATGATGCTGTGTGTGGCAGGGGTCAGGAAAAGAGCACGGGGTGTTGCAAGGTCATCTTTTTCATTTAACCACATGTCAAGAGAGAATCCATTAAAGGCTGTACAGACTGGTGGGCGGGATCATGGCAGAAGCCGAAAGTGGAGTGATGTTCTACCAAACCCGTCCCGACTCTTTTTTTTTTTTTTTTTTTTCTTGAGTTGGAGTCTCACTGTGTGTTGCCCAGACTGGAATGCAGTGGCACGCTCCCGGCCACCGCAGCCTCGACCTGCTGGGCTCCGGCGATCCTTCCAAGTAACTGGAACTACAGGTGCACGCTACCACACCCGGCTAATTATTTTGATTTTATTGTAGAGATGAGATCTCGCCAAGTTGCCCAGGCGGGTCTCAAACCCGCGAGCTCGGGCAATCCATTCACCTCAGCCTCCCAAAGCACGGGATTACAGGCTGAGCCACTGAGCCCGGCTTGTCCCGACTCATTTTAACCCAACTGTTGATTGCCTTTATTGGTAATCCATACATTGTTACAAAACGGTATATTTCTGATTCAAATGCTGAACAGGACGGTGATGGGTCCTGTTTGAATGAGCTCAGTTCCTCCCTTGCTTTTGTAAGAATACACATTTTAATGTCTTTCTGGTTGCATGCTCTTACTCAATAATTTTAGTTTGCTAACAGCTTCAAAATCGAGGATTATTGGTGAGCCACTTACTGGTTCATTAGAGTAAGTTTTGCCAACAGACCTTGAAGAAAATACAACTAAAATGTAGTAGTCTCACTTTAAAAACACATTTAATGCCATTGTAGAAAAATTAGAGTGAATTACAAAGCAGTTGTTCCAATGTTCAAACACTCTAAAATCTGATTGTTACTGGGCAATGGAGAGAAAACTCACACAACACCTTCTAAGTTCATTTCTGTTCCATAGGTGTCTTCACTTAGTAAGAAGAGTGTCAGGTGATCAATAGGGCTGTCTTAGCCAAACCAGGAAGTGTGGTGCCCTCTGCAAGAACCACTCTACTGCAGAGTCCTTTCCAGGGGAGACTCCTCAGAAAGGAACAGCTGCAGTCTATACTGTGGAAGGCTGTGTGCTCCCTTACGGTGGGTGGGTTCTGGTCAATGCTTAACCCCAGGCCCTAAGGCAGGGGCTGGCGGTGGGAAATAGGACTTGTAGCATTTGTCAATTTCTGTGTGTAAAAAGATGCACCACGAAAAATTTTAAGCTACCAAAGTTAAGTCACTGAAAGTGGAATTGGGAAGAGATGCCCACAGTCCTAACAAGCTGGGGAGCTGACCAGTACTCCTCCAGCTGTCTCTACAAAGGGTTACGGGAATCTCTCTCTCTCTCTCTCTCTCTCTCTCTCTCTCTCTCACACACACACACACACACACACACACACACACACACACACGACACCAAGACACAAAGCATGGAGGCAGGCCACACGTGGCTGCATGCTAAGGAGAGCAGCAATGATTATTAGAATCCCTTCCTTTTTCCCTTAGCACCAGCTGTGACTCACAGATTCTGGCATGATCATAATGTGTGTGAGGTTGTGGCGGGAGGCAAAGAACTTTTATAAATTCATTCAGTTAAAGTTTAAAATAGTATGTTAATGTGACACATTCCTTTAAAACAGTAAAAATGGAAGATTCACTTCCTGGTTTGTTGTTATTATGTGAATTCAAATTTGGGGTGAGCACAATTTATTGGGGGGAAATCTTACTTAAGAAACCTCTGGATGCCGGAGCTGCTGTGTGTTTTCTCTTTCCACTGCCCACCATCAACTAGATTTTACAACTACTTTGTAATTCACTCTAATTTTCCTACAATGGCATTAAATGTGTTTCTAAAGTGAGGCTTCTAAGTTTTAGTTGTATTTTCTTCAAGGTCAATTGGCAAAACTTGCTCAAATTATCCAATAAGTGGCTCACCAATAATCTCCAATTTTGAAGCTGTTAGCAATCTAAAATTATTGACTAAAAGCTTGCAAGCAGAAAGACGTTAAAATGTATTTCCAAGGAAAGCAAGGGAGGAACTGAACACGTTAAAAGAGCACAACTAGTGTATACAATTTAATTTTGAAAAGTCTGTTTTGTGCTTTGGAATATATCAATTTATGAAAATGACTACCTGATGAAACTTCTAATTTTTTTATTTTAAATTTTCTAGCTGAACCAAAATGGAACAGATTTGAGATTGCTGAAGATCCTGGATGTGAATTTGACAAAACAGTCCAACGAATTATTAGTAGTAAAAACTAAATTTGACATGTCATATTTTGAACAAAGGGCTTTTGATTGGAGACAAAAAGACAGCCTGTGAAAATATTTGTTTTGAAGTAATTATAAATTATTATATGGAAAGAATTAAAAACGACAATAGCCTGGATTTGCAGAATGTTCTCTGAACTTCCAACTATCTCGGAACTTGTAGAAAAAGTATTTCCTCGATTAAGTGTATCGTAGTTTATAAAAAAGTCACTTAAGGCATGGCTACAGGAGAGTTTATCAAGCAATTAATAATTAAGAGTCAATTAAAAATATATTTTCAGAAAAATACCAATTACTCAAAATTAGAGACAATAAAGGCTTAAATTGTGTAAGTACATAATGAGAGTAACTATTCTGCATATTTTAATTTTCGTGTTCAGATAATCAATTCAAAATATTTTAAGTTGACTTAACATACATTTGCATGGTATATATTATGTTATGTAACAATAACAATTGTATTAAAATTTATGTAACATGGCATATATTATTTTTGTTTTTTAAAAAGACTTTTGTATATGAAAAATTTAAATAGCACTATTTGTAGGGTCAGACACTATTATAAAGTCAGTTAGTTAGTCCATAAATAAATGTTTCAGATGAGACGGGTTACATTTTGGGTGATATGGTCGTAGACATAAGTAAATATTTCAAAACATGATTTAACTGTAATTAAATGTTTGCACCAGTTTATACTCCTAAAACGGTCTCAGTTTGGATGACCTACTGTGGATTTTTGCTAACCTGGGATCTCTTTTATCCTGCAGTCCTAGGTAATCTCTCTCCCACCTGCTCTAATCTCAGAAGCACTCCTCAGTTTGCCAGAATCTGCCCTCCCTTCCTGCAACTACTGTCACTCTAGGGACTAGCACTCGTTCACCAGGGGGTTAGAATTTAGGAAATAGTAGAAACAAGTGTTTGGGCTCGGGCAGCTTCTGCTGTCAGCCATCAGCCAGCACAACGCTGAGCACTGGTTTGGAACGGGAAGGAGAAAATGCAAGGTGGTATGCATTTTTACAGCAGGTGACTGATCTTTGGCAATGAATTATCCCTTGTGCTCTCTGCAGCCTTTTTTTTCATGGTCTGCTCTTCCCTTTCTGTTCAGCAACCCTTTTCCTCTGCCTCTCTGAGCTGCTCGCAAGCTACCCAGCCCGGAGACATAATTCTAATTGAAGAAATGCTGTTTTCAATTAGTGGTCTTTCCCCTGCTTTTCTTCAGTAGGAAGGATTTGTGTGCTATTTAAGTTAAAATGGAAGCTGGAGAAGGTGTGCTGTAGGAAGAAGGGGCGTGTGACGTCCATCCCAGCAGGACTGCAGTGCGGACGGGAATAACTACGTTGGTTGGTTTCAAGAGGTGCCTTGCTAACTTGTGATGGAGTGATCGGATGGCCTTTATTAAAATGCAGGCAGACTCCAACTGATTGACAGTCGGTCCTGGTAGAAGTATCCTGTCTGCGTAAGATCGTTACAAAATCCATCAGTCGCATTCTGCTTATCCCCTATTACAGCAGATCTTAGGCATTGTAATATTTGTGTGTGTGTCTGTCTCTCCCACTAGACTCTGAGCTGCTTGATAATTGGGATCTTACCTTATTAATCTCTGTATCCTCGGGGTCTTATACAGTCTGGGCACAAAATAGGCACTCAATGAGTAATTGATGGATGAAGGAGGCATGAATTCAATCATGTCTACAAATTCTCATATCACAAATACTGCAGATGCTTAGATGGTTTGCACCATTGTTACATGGTCTGCTGCAAGGTGTCTGCCATGGGAAACTTCTCTTAGTCTCGGTATCATCCTGGCATCAACAAACAGTGTTCATGCAACTTGTATCTATTTTTAGAATGACTAGGACCCTAGCCCATAAGATCCAAATATTTCTTTATTAGTTTTCTTTCACATCCAGTAGCTCTGTTAACCAAATTATAGTGTGATTTAAAATATAAAACCTGTATGAAAAGGAAAATATTTAACTTTCGCCATTAGGCGATGCTTTAAAGATCATTCACCAGGTATAATCCCTTCAATTAACAAATAAATCAACTCTTACCTAGAGAAACCGAATTCATCCAAGTTCAGAGGATTGCTTAATGGTGAGCTTTCCAAACTGAATTTTTTCCAGGATACTCACTGAACTGGGCAAAAGCAAAATAAACAGAAACAGAAATTACAAGTAATAGAGAAGAAATTAGAGTTTAAAAAGTGCGTAAGAAGATAAATTATCTCTCTGCAACAGATTTGCTTTTTAACATTTTAGTGCAAAACTCCTTTTAAATTATTTACATTAAATAAGTCCTGGCAATGTGAAGGCATGCTGTCTAGGCCAGCTCCTCTGGAGAGTAAACTTTGAGCGTGTGAGGTCTGCGGGCAGGGAGAGTGCTTGGATGTGCTCTCAGCACCACCTGTCAGGGCTCGGGGAAAGTCAGACTGGGCAAAGGGGACAGTTGAACCAGGGCATAGAAGCAGCCCACACTCAGCCGGTGCCATGGAGTGTTGTGGAATTTTTTTCCCTTGCTTATTATTTATTGGGATTTATTTGGAATATTTACTCTTAAACTTTAACATGGGAAAAAAAAAAAAAAACCAGTGTTGACACTTTGGGTACTTTCTTTCATACATATTATTCCATGCACTTTAACATTTGAAATCATATGATACAATTAATGTTTATCCTGGTTTTCATTTTAAATAGAAAAAGATATTCCCATCATCAAAGACATAATTTGTAATGACTGCATAATACTCCATGCTGAGGGAACACTGTAATTTACTTAAATATTTTCATCTTGAGCACATCCATTGATTACCATGTAAATATAGGTTATATTAAGATTGTTAGTTAGGAAATTACTTCTTTGCTAAAAGTAGTGGCTTGAATATGATGGATTTTTTTTTCATGAAAAAAACTGAACAAGCATTTGGCTGTATCCTAGAAGTCATTGTGAACTCAGGCTCCGTCCGGGTTGCTGGTATAGCGTACAGTGATTCTCAATGTCACCCTTGTTGGGCTCTGATGCCCCTTCAGAGTTGCCCCCTTTAAGGCCAGGAGGCTGGGCTTTATGCCCTCACATCAACCCATCAGCAGACACAAGCTAAGGACACATCTTGGGCGTGGATTCATCTGGGAGTCTTCACCGGCTTTCTGACAGCGGGTATTATACAATGTCCATCCCAAAGAGGAATCTGAGCGTGCCCCAGAGTGTCCAATGCACTCAGACCTCCCTGCTTCAGATCACCTGTCGCGAGAAGAGCTACTCCGGGGCCCAGGCGTGCTTCTTATCCCCATGAAACAAACGTACAATAGGAGGTTCGTGGAAGGAACTCCAGCTCCCGCTGCTGTAGCTCGTCGGGAGGACACAGCTGGTATTATTTCCCTCCTGTGTTCCCCATCCAAGATTCATTTCTGCAGATAAGAGTGGCTTACATAGGGACCTAGACCCTCACCCCTGATGTAAAGAGTCACTGCTACTCAGACAGAGGCTGACACGGTTGCTGGTTTACTCTCAAAACTCGACAGGGCGTACCAAGAGGTGACCTGGTTATCATCTGGATATGAAACTCATCCTTCCCTGTGACACCCGTTGTACCGTACCAACTCTACCTCCCCATGTCATGTACATAAATTCCCTACCAGGATTAGTAACTCTTTCCAGCCTGCTGGTCTCTTGGTAAAAGGACTCCAAAACCACCAAGCAACAGCCATAGCTTAAAGTTTACTGTGGGAATGAGGACCTCTAGATCCACAAAGTCAAAAGTCAAGGGAACAGGAAAAGCCAAATCCCTAAGAGAGTTACTGGGGTTGAAACTATAGGATACCATTCTTGACTCTCAATGCATGAATGAATTCTTAGTGGATAAATGCCCTAGTCTGGTTGTGGACTTAGGGTTCTTACTATATTTTGGGGGTTGCAGTCTCAAGACCAGAGGACATCAAGTGTAAACTGCTGCCTTGGATGCACTTTCAAACGTCTCTGCCCTTGCTTAATGAGGCTGCAAAAAATGTGGGTGGTACAATTTACAATGAGACCAATGACCAAGCGGCCATGTGCCGACGGTCACCCTCTGTGTGCAGTAAAGCGAGTCCCTTGATCCAAAACAATATTATCAAGAATTATCTGTTGGCAAAACAACCTACAGACCCTAAGATGGTGGAGATGGATGCGGCCTTATAGATGAGACAAACCCACGTATTTGGAGTAAGCATCAGTATACGTCACCACAAATGGCTGCTCTTTCTAGCATACTAGGGGTTTGATGGAACACTTGACCACCGAATAGCCTGGTGGCTTCTGCTAGGGAAGGTGCCTTGTTGAGTAAGGGATCTGAATTGCATCTGTTGCTGTCAGGTTGCACCACCGGTGGCAGCAGCTGGATCAGTTGCCAAGCAGGAGCCCATGTTATTGAGCCCATTCATGATTGACATCCCTGTCGTCCATGGCTAATCCATTTGTGTTCCCATTTTGCCAACTGGGTGACTGATGACAAACTCTCAGTGATGCCAACTGGCTGTATACCTGATTTCCTAGTGCTTCCTCTGTGATGGGTGATTTACGGTGGGAATAATTACGCATTACATGGTTGGTTTTGTTGTTGCTGTAGTTGTTTGGACTTCATGCTCACTCCTGGAGGTCTATCTATATTCCTAGTCCTCAAAAGTATTTTTTTCCAGTCCTAAAATTATTCTCCTTTTAAATCCCTCCTTGGTCTTCTGACTCTTCCATCACTGCTCATGAGTTTACACATAGTTCAACTTCAAACCACTTCTCTCCCTCTCATGTGCTACTCAAAGTTGTGGCCACTGGGAGGATCTCTCCTCACCTCTGCCCCTCAGGCCTGCCCCCGTGTGGATCTGTAGGATGGTACATCCCTTTTGGGCTGACTTAGGCTTGGCTTTTTCCTTCCCCAATCAGCTCTTCATAATGAATTCCTCACACACAGCAGGTTTATGCCAAGCACTAAGCACGGTGTGCCAGGGTGACAGTGGTAGATGACATGGAGTCTGAGCCACCTGCCCGGTTGCTTACTTGTGCCCTCTGGCCCTGCCCATGCCTGATTCTGGCAAAATTAATTGCCACTGAGCCTGGTCAGTCCATGACTAGATGAGCTTGGCAGAAGCCAGCACTGCATGGTTACTTGGTGTCCAGTTGGGTGTTCTGTCTCGATCAAGACCCCTAGCATGCCATGGCTGTTTATCTAATAGAACATGATTTTCCACTGCAGATGGCATTGTCTTGTTCCAGAACACTAAAGAGTCCCCATTACAAGTCTCCACTTGGGTCGTGCCACCGTTGCCAATCCCATGGCGATTTCTGCCTGCCACAGACACCTCTAATATCATCCAGTCTGCCATGTTGTCTTCAAGCAAGAGGTCCATGTGGCAGGTCTCCTTGTATCACAACCAGAGCCTTCTAGAGAGTCCTTTTCTATTCTGTGTCCAGCTCAAAGCTGTTGGCTTTCCATGTTACTAGTTTATCAGGCATCATGTTTCCTTTTTAGTGTTGGGAGATGGAAGATACAATAAATTGTCCTTTACTGTGGAGATGATCTGGCTGATACTAGACCACAAACTTCACTGACATAGCAAGTCCCTGAGTCTTCACAGAGTTCATAGGGAACTCTAATGTTTTCCACCGTGTGGTCCATGTGCCTTAACAAGGCCACCAACATGCATGCTTCTACCTCAACTAGTCCACTTAATGTTACAATTGTGGACCAATGGAATGTTTTATGTCCAAATCATTTAGTTTCTTTCAGGGTGGACGTATGACACCAGGTAGAAGAATTAACAAAGTCCTGGGATAAGACTAAAAATGTGCATTTTTGTCCCTCACAGGTGAAGGTTTACTTGTCCTGTCTCTCCTTCTCATGAGGGATGGGACGTGGAACATTCAGTGGCCATTTCCCAGGTCTCTGTGAGCATGTTATGCCCAGACAGGACTAGGGAGAAGAGAGTAAGACACTTGCATCAGACACAAAGATTAAAGGGACGCCCAAAGCTCCGCCATCAAGATAACTATTTCAATGCCTTGTTTTTAAAAGTTAAATAATGCAGGAATCCATGGTGAACAAAAACACCGAAATTGTTCATGAAGACACAATTGGTATTACCGATTTCTCCTGTTGCCCCAAACTTCGACATGTCTTGGCATGGGACTTTTCTCATTCT
>CAUYQG010183016.1:0-16311 GCA_963574415.1 Tarsius wallacei
TAAGGGGGAGAGCAGACGGGTGTACTAACAAATGGAGAGAGAGACAAAAACTGAAACAGATAAAAACAGTAGATCACGGCTACAAACTGACCAATTCCGATACCAAAAAAAGCACTAAAACATACATTGATGCTAACAAACAAGCTAACCAGTCTTCTTATTTTGCTGGGTTGGCAAGTTTATAGAGAGAAGAAAAGGAAAAAGAAAGAAAGAAGATCTAGTTTATAGAGAGAAGAAAAAGGAAAAGAAAGAAAACAAACAAAAACTAAGAAGAAAAAGATAAAAAATAAAAATAAAAAAAATTTTAAAAAATTAAAAAAAGGGGGGGAGGGCCAGAACGAAAGGGATGGAATCGAGTTAGTAAACTAACAGAACCAATCAAGTACACTTTGGAACTTTTCACTTAAGTTCAGTGTCCTTTCTGTTCTGATTTCTGGCTGTTTTTTCCCAAGCTGGCAAGTTTATTCAATGGGTCAGTTTCCCCCTTTGGGGTTGTTACCTTGAGTCGCCAGCAGGTGGTGCTGTCTCACGACTCCAGATGGTCTTTATCTCAGTTGCTTGTCCCACCGGGGAGGGAGCCTGAGAGGGGGCCAGCCAGGGATGGGCTCACAGGAGGAGATCCAAGGCTCACCCGGAAGTCAAAGCGGCAGTGGCGGTGGCAGTGGCAGCTGCAGCAATCTTAGTCTCAACATATCCTGTGTGGAGGGGTGGATCACCTCAGGCACAGGCTGCGGAGGCAGCCGTATCTAGACCGTGGCGGTGACAGATCCAGGACCACAGCGGCGATGATGGTGTCCGGCCACAGCAGCGATGGCGATGAGGGTCTGGACCGCAGCGGCTAGCCCAGCCGCTTGCGGTGGCGGTGAGCCGCCGGCCCGCTGTGATGGTCGGTGGCAGCAGCGGCGGCGGTGGTGAGCCCAGCCGCTTGTGGCAGCGAGCCCAGCCGCTTTGTGGCGGCAGCAAGCCGCCGGACTGCTGGCGGTGGCAATGGTGGCACCGCTTCTACCACCGGCCCACTGTGATGTTTCTGGGGTGTCAGTGGCCGAGTTCCATGTGGGGAGCAGGCCCCCTGGGAGAGAGCCAGAGTCTTTCTGTGTCCTCTTCTGCGGAGGTCTCACAGACCACGCTGCCCGGTTGCCATCTTGGCGGAAATCCCTCGTTTATTTATCTATTTATCTGAGTTGGGGTCTCACTCTGTTACCCAGGCTGGAGTGCAGTGGCATGATCATCTTACCAAAGCCTTGACTTGCTGGACTCAGGAGATCTTCCTGCCTCAGCCTCCCAAGTAGCTGGGACTATGTCACCACGGTTGGCTAGTTTTATTTTTTATAGAGACGAGGCCTTGTTATGTCGTCTAGGTCCACTGCCCTACTCTGAGGGTACCCACATGTCCCACAGAGAGGCCCATCTGGCCAGCTTCTGGCCACGGCCAGCTTGGGGGCAGACCTCACCCCAGTCCAGCCTTCAGATGATGGCAACCCTTGGAGAGCCTGAGCCGGAGACACCAGCCAAGCTGCTCCCGAATTCTTGTTCCATAGGAACGGTGAGATAATAGAGTTATTGTTTTGAGCCACTCCACGTTGGGGCATCTGATCAGCAACAGATGATAAGAGCCTCTGAGTTTGTGCTTGTTCCCTGACAAACACTTCCTTCACAGTCATCCACAGGGCACGCTTTCTGTGGAAGGCTGAGAGATGCTGCCCTGAGGGATGGAAGTGGGTGAGTTTCAGAGGATGGAAGGGCCCATGGCTGAGATGCGGGGCAGAAGGGTGTGCTGAGGACAGCCCGTCCCAGGAGACTGGAGGGTGGGGTAGGTGAGTCGAGAATCGGCTAGGAAAACCAAGTGTTGTGATGTTAAGGATCCGCTCAGGAGCCCTCGGACTGTGACAGGGGTCGTGGAAGGAGAGGGAATGGGCCCAGAGGCTGGCATAGTCAGAGGAAGCTGGGAAGGGGGCAGCTCCCCTCTTTGCCTTCTGGGCAGTTGTGAGGATGCGTTCAGGGCCTACATGGCTCCGGTTTGAGCGCAAGCTGAGGCAAATCTCCTGCAACGTGAAGTTACTGACCTGCAGTCGCTCGGCCTCCACAATCCTTCCACCTCAGAGGGGGAGAACAAGTCCCGCCCGAAGAGAAGCTGTCCTCAATCCAGGTGTGCACGGCCAGGCTGGTTCTTTCCTTAACTCTTGAACAAGCACATCTTCACACAGACGGGAGGGGTGCCAAATAGTCCTTACTGCTTCCTTGAAAATAAAACCCCCAAACAGGAAAACGTCACATTCCCGACACAGCCGCTGGGATTCACCTGTGTGCTAGGTCAATGCAGGGCACTCAGGTCGCCTGAAAGAGGGGACAACCTCCAGACTGCAGGGAACAAGCACGTGCCTCTCAGAGCCTCTGGAGACTGGCCCTGGAGTCTGGAAGGTTCTCTAGCCTAGACGGAGAATTCTCGGCTCCCTGCAGGTGACCCTTCATCAAAGGCAGCACCGGTGAGCACCTTAAGGCACTCCAGGAACGTGAACAAAACAGCATGTATCCACAGCAACAAAGGAACCGATGACATGATCGCTCTTGAATAGTCCAGAAGAGAGGATGCTTGTTATATGTTAGTACTTGATGCAGCCCAGCCAGAGTTAATCAATAAAAAAACTACCATAAAGTGATAAATGTGAAATTCAGGAAAGCAGGTTAATAAAAGCTAGGACTAACCAAGTCCAGGAGATATCAGGCAAAAACAGTCACTCCCCTGGGGGATCAACACTAGATTAATACTAATAAAAATAACGGAAAATGGCATAAAATGAAGATACAACGTAAGCTGATCCTTGGTGTGAGAATCATCTTATTCCTTGCCTTTTAAGAATGTCTTATGTTCTTAGGGAAAAAGAAAGACTTAGGGAAAAAGCCATGCAAATAAGATTTTAATCACATGCCAGTTGAGTGACTTTGTCAAAGGTCTGCCCCGGAGGCTTTGTAAAGAGGTTAGAGACCTGTTCTAATTGTCATCCAAATGGATGTTTATACCAGAATGAGGATAACTTACCCAAAACAAACCTGTCCATGGACTTCACAGCCTCACTCACACATTTTTTTTCTTTTTTTGAGTTGGAGTCTCACTCTGACACCCAGACGGGAGTGCAGTGGTATGCTCACGGCTTATTGCAGCCTAGACCTCCTAGGTTCAGGAAATCCTCCCACCTCAGCCTCCCAAATAGCTGAGACTACAGGTGCATGCCACCATGCCCAGCTAGTTTTTGTTTTTGTTTTTTGTAACGATGAGGTCTTGCTATGTTTCCCAGGCTGGTCTTGAACTCCTGG
The DNA here is from genome assembly GCA_963574415.1 of Tarsius wallacei. Taxonomy (NCBI): domain Eukaryota; kingdom Metazoa; phylum Chordata; class Mammalia; order Primates; family Tarsiidae; genus Tarsius; species Tarsius wallacei. Next base: position 3,313 of record CAUYQG010183016.1, read on the forward strand.
GTTCAAACAATCCTCCCGTCTTGGCCTCCCAAAGTGCTGGGATGACAGGCGTGAGCCACCATGCCTGGCCTCACTCAAACTTTTTAATAACACTTTTTGCATCCTTCTTAAAGAGAAACCCAGGGGGATGGTAAGCATGGGGAAGACATACACAGGTAAGGGGCCTGATCATCCAGTCAGGTGGAGAGCAGCAGAAGAGAGTGCACGCAGGTTCTGCAAACAGAAGCGCTCGCCGCGCTGATGGGGAATGAACCCTCATCCTCAGTCCAGGCTGGGAGGACCCCTCAGTCCAGGCAGGGAGAACCCTGAGTTCAGACTGGGAGGATCCCTCAGTCCAAGATCAGAGGACCCCTCAGTCTAGGCTGGGAGGACCCCTCATTCCAGGATGGGAGGACCCTGCAGTCCAGATTGGGAGGATCCCGCAGTCCAGGCCGGAAGGACCCCTCAGTCCCACCAGGAGGACCCCACAGTCCAGGCTGGGAGGATCCCACAGTCCAGGTCAGGAGGACCCCTCAGCCTAGGTGGGGAGGACTCCTCAGTCCGGGCTGGGAGGATCCCAAAGTTCCATCAGGAAGACTCCTCAGTCCATGCTGGCAGGACCCCTCAGTCCAGGATGGGAGGACCTTTCAGTCCCACCAGAGAATCCTTCAGTCCAGAATGGGAGGATTACACAATCTAGGTGGGGAGGATCCTCAATCCAGGCTGGGAGGATCCCACAGTCTTATAGGGAGGACCTCTGAGTCACACCAGGAGGATCCCTCAGTCCAGGCTAGGAGGACCTCTCAGCCCAGGTCGGGAGGACCCCTCAGTCCTACAGGGAGAGCCCTCAGGCAGCAGGCAGGCTGCGTGGAAAGACATTCCTGGAGTCCGGGCATAATGAATCAGCTTCCATGGGTCGGGCAGCTGCAGGCTGGCAACATGATGGTTCCAGGCACCCTTGGAGCCAGCCTTGCATTTGGACTCCAAGCCCTAGCCAGCAACATATGTGCACCACGGCCTGAAAACAAATGCATTTACAAAGGGCCCAGTAAAGACCATCACTTATAAACACAGCCATTCTGGCCAGCTGTCCTTCTGCCTGGTGGGACCTGGGCTGCCAGCCCAATGATGGGACCAGAAAGCAGATGCTGCTTACAACATTCTGAAGTCATTAACTTGGGGCTCCACACAGAGTCGCCACAAAAAGGTTCAGGGTCTCTGAGCTCCTCTTAACACAGTGACATGGTCACCAGTAGGATCAAGCACAGCTTCCTTGCTTATCATGGTGACACGGTCACTAACAGGACAAAACACAGCCTCCCTGCTTAACATGGTGATAAGGTCACTGGCACAACTTCCCTACTTGACACGGTGACATAGTCACTAATAGGACCGAAGACAGCTTTCCATGGTCACCAAGAAGATCAAGCACAGCTTCCCTACTTAACATAGTGACACGGTCACTGGCAGGACCGAGCACAACTTCCCTGCTTAACGTGGTGACACCGTCACTGGCAGGATAGAGCACAGCTTCCCTACTTGACATGGCGACATGGTCACCAACAGAACCGAGTGCAGCTTCCCTACTTAACACAGTGACACGGTCACAAGTAGGGAAGCTGTGCTAGGTCCTGCCTATGACTGTGTCCCTGTGTTAAGTAGGGAAGCTGTGCTCGGTCCTGTCAATGACCGTATCACCCTTTTAAGGAGGGAAGTTGTGCTTGGTCCTGTCGGAGACTGTGTCCTGTGTCAAGTAGGGAAGCTGTGTTCAGTCTTGCCAGTGACCATGTCAAGTAGGGAAGCTCTGCTTGGTCCTGTTGGTGACCATGTCACCCTTTTAAGTAGGGAGGCCTGAGTACAGCTTCCCTACTTGACACAGTGACACAGTGAAGGCTTAAGCAATCACTTGTGCTGATGAAACACTGCATCCCAATGAGCATAAGTGATCTAGAATAAAGGTATTTTAAATGTATCCATCGGTATTAAGGGAGCCAATACAGCCTCCGAATGCTTAGTCAAAGGGCAAAATCCCAAGCAACCATTTCCTGGTGTTTTAATAACATTACGCTTTATAAAAAATAACTGCCACAAATGACTTCCTGAATAAAGTCAACTGCACAAATGAACCTGCTTTTGAGAAAGTCAACAGGTAGAACAAGAGTGTTGTGGCAAAGCCCTCATTAATGGGAGTGTGAGAAACGAAGAAGCTGGTGTGTCCACAAGTAAGAAGTTGATCTTTAGAGCAAGATGAAAGTAGTGACAGACTGGATGTGAGCATCATGGAAACACATCTATCCAAACGCCACCCAACACTGGGAGAGCAAGGTCCAGGAAGGGGCCCTCTCTCTGCTCAGCTAGAACTCTAGTGTTATCTATAAAAGACAAAGTTACTTCTCCTCAAGAGCCTAATTTCTGTTTGTAAGATATTTCCCCACCATGCTATCAGCTATGTTTCAAACAGAGTTGCTGCCAAAGAGAGGGGGGCTGGGCGGTGCCTGGTGAACAGTGTTAAAGAAATTGTGTGTGTGTGTGTGTGTGATTTTTAAAAATAAGCTACAATTCCTCATTTCAAGTGTACTGTCCAGTGGTTTTGGTATATCCACAATGCCGTGCAGCCATCGCTCCTCACTAGCTTGGAATATTTTCCCCATCAAGCCCCTCTACTGCACACATGAAGTCATCCCCATTCCTCATCCCACCAGTCCTTGAAAGCCACCAATCTTCTTTCTGTCTCTACAGACTCACCTACTCTGGACATTTCATATAACTGAGTCAACAAGTGGCCTTAGTGTCTGGCTTCTTCTGCTTTGACAGGTAGTTCTTAAACCATACTGAAAGGGCTATGATGTCCAGGGTGTCAAACCAAGGGTGCTAAGGACTGTTCGCTTGCGCTGACTGCACCCCAGTCCCCATGGGGCTACCACTTATGATGTTCTGGTTCCCTGATGGCCTTTTGATTCCATGAAAACAGATTTTAACCAGAAGCACAAATTGCCACCTCTCAAATATGTCGTTGGCATTAAAAAATAATCTCCTGGGTGAAAGTTCTGCAGTGGGGAAGAATAACAAAGAAGAGAGTAGTAAAACTCTTGACTTGACCATGATATTCTAACAGTGACACGGGTCCAGATGATATCTTTGTTCTGATAACTGAAATTTAGGCTATTCTGGAAGACTGAGACAACCACACCATTGGTTAGTGTTGTAAGGCATTTAATGAGTACTTGGTTGCATGTGAAAATGCTCTTCAAAAGCTGAAGTTAAAATGAGAAGCTGAGTCTTTATCATATCTCATGTTGATGCTTACAAAAAGACTTGACTTCAGAGCTAAGTGTGCTCTAAGCCGATTCCTGGAAATTTAACTCAAATTGTCAAATAACTGTGCTCCAAAGTGAGCTTTTTTTAATGCATTTGTCTATCTCTATCTAAAACTCACAGATAGAGAATTAGGCATACTGTCTTAGCTTTCAAAAGGTAGACCAGATGTTGATGCATTGTGGGTGAACTGTGAACTGGGTTAATCTCTCCAGACTTTTTAAAAGAGTAACACTTTTTATATAAAGCAAGAAGGTATAATCATCCAAAAGATTCCAGCCTTTCTCTCTCTCTCTCTCTCTCTCTCTCTCTCATCCCCACCTCCCACACAAGAAAAGTCTGTGTTAATTATTACAACTCCCACTCAGAAACCAATTAGTTGCCTTTCTATAAAAACAGCATGCTAGAAGCCCCAAAGTGACAAATATCTTAAATACTGTTATATTGCTTGTGTCTAGAATAGTATCTGGCCTGAAACTAAAAACTGTTCAATGAATGAAGGAGCAATTGAATTAACCTGGTACTCTCTCATAAGACCCGTGACAACCAAGTTGTCACTGGCAGAGGCCATCATGAGGAAACCAACAGTGACAGTTAAAGGGATTACCACCAGGCTTTTGCTTCTGGCCACAACAGAGTAGCCTGTGACTGGACTAGCTTCCTCCTGAAAATGGCTAGCAAAGCTAAATAAAATACATAACATCTCTTGGAGGAATCAGAGAACCAGCCCAGGGAGCAGGACTGGAGAGGCCGCAGTCCCTGAAGATAGGAACACCTGAGGGGAGCTTCGAGTTCATGTCTTTTCTGAAGGCACTGCAGATTCGCAGTACAGGGAGATACACCAGAAGAAAGTGGCAGTTCCTTTGGCTGGGGAGGGGCAAAATTGAGTTTGGGCTGCAAAAGTAGCCAGGATTTCAGGGGCAAAACCCAGAGAGAAACAGACTTCAGGGAGGTGGACCTGGAGTGCTGCCACAATGTCCCATTGAGGTGTCTGTTGATTCTGAACACATGTGCACAAGAGGAGCCTCAAGAAACCCTGGAAAGAACAGCTGCTGGGAGGCTGCACAGTAGAGCATGGAGTTCAGTGGCTTTCGGTGCTAAGAAGATGGGGGCTAGAATTCAAGGACACCAAGGTGGGGTGGCCTCATCAACACCCAGATCTCAGCTGAGAACCCAGAGATGCCATATGCTAGAAGTATGAGCAAAACTGAAATGTACAAGGCTGGCAAAGACTAAAATCAGCCTTCAATAGGATGATGATGATCTGCCTGTACTTTACCTGCTGCCAGAAGAAAACAGTCATTTACAAGAAGACAACATTGTTCACACACGGTGTATGACATTTAGCCAAACTTACCAGGCACGCTAAAAGACAGGACCAAATGACTGACAAGCAAGAGAAAACATGGATTATGGAAACAACCAACAGGCAGTCATTCAGACTGGATTTTGCAGGCAAGAATTTTAAAATTACTTTAGTTAATATGTTCAAGAATATAAAGGAAAAGATTGAGAAATTCAGCAGACACCTGGAATTTATAAAAAACAGTCAGTGGATATTCTAGAGCTGAAAATACAATATATACAACTAAATTTAAAATCCATTAGACCCAGCAGAACAGAAGATGAGTGAATTAGAAGACAGCTCAGTAAAAAATTGAAATATGGGGAGAAATAAAGATGGAAAACACAGGAGAGATTATAAGAGACACGCAGAATGTGGTGAAAAGACTTGGCAGAATCCTAGAAAAAAGAATAGAATGAATTAGGAAAAAATTGAAGAACAACTGTTTAAGAATGCTGATAATGAAAAGCATCAACCAACAGATTCAATAAGTTCACTATCCTTGGGAAATATAAAGAAAACCACACATTGACACATCACAGTCACACTTTTAGAGACAGAGAAAATCTTTAAAGTGACCAGAGAAAAGAGACACATTATCCCAAAGGAAATAAGATGATGGCTGACTTTCTCCAGAGAACTTAAGGAACAGAATGACATCCTGAAAGTGATGAACCCAGGCAAAAATATCCCTCAAAAATACGGACAACAAGTAATGATTAGATGATGTACTACTTGATGTGTGAGTTCATCTCAGTAAAAGTGTTACAGAAAAATAAACACAAAAGAACCAAGGTCACAAAAAACAGAAGCTGAGAGAACTTATGGACAGCTGATCTGACACTGAAATAAATACTAAAGAACATTATCCAGGCAGAAGGGAAATAATCCCAGATGGAAGTAAAAAAAGGCAGGATGGAATGAAAAACACCAGGAAACATAAAAACAAGGGCAAACAAAACTGAATACAGACTCTAGAGAGTTGTAGTATGACTAATAAAAAGAATGTCTTGTGAGGTTAAAAGTATACATAGAATGTGGAGTTAAAATACACAACAACACAAAGGAAGAAACATTAAACTGTCAGAAATCCCTTCATTACTGAGGAGTGTCAAAGTCTTTTCACCACATTCTGTGTGTCTCTTATAATCTCTCCTTTGTTTTCCAACTGACAGTAGACTACAATAGTCACAGATGCACACTATAGTCTTTAAGGTAATCGCTAAATAAATGTTCTAAAGTGTCAACAAACTAACCTAGGAGGAAAAATAGTCAACAGAAAAGACTTGGCTTATTCAAAAGAAGACAGAAAAGGACAAGAAAAACAGGAACAAAGAGGAAACAGAACACATGGAAAACCAATGATGAGACAATGGACTTAACACCAGTGATTCATACTCACATTTGCTGATATAACGAGATACTCCAATTCATGACAACTGTCCCACAAAGGAAACTTCTCACTCAGGTGGCTTGAATAGTGAATTATTTTAAACATTTGAAGGAGGAATAATATCAGGTACAAACTCTTCCAGAGTCTAGAAAACGAGGGAACACATCCCAACTTGTTTTATGAGGCCAGAATAATATACATATTTTTTGAGTTGGGGGTCTCACCCTGTCACTCAATGCATTTGGAAAATGGAAAAGCAAACCAAAGAGAAGATATTTATAATAATATATCAGACAAAAAACTCATATCAACAAAATATGAGGGATCCCTGCAAAGAAAAAAAAGACAACTCAATAAATATGCATAAATGACCTGAACAGGCACTGGGAAAGTAGGGATATCTAAATGGCTAATAAAAATACAAAAAGGTGTTCCATACACCATCTCCATCAGGGAAATGCACATTAAAACCATGATAAAATACACAATCACCAGAATGGCTAAAACAAATACTCATTTGTCAGGATGGTGAAACCACCCAGGCTAGTGCACCAAGCACTGATGAGGACGTGACCAAGTGGAACTCTCCACATCATTGGTGGGCATATGGATTGGCACCACCACTCTTAAAAACCGTTAGGCAATATCTTCTATAGCTAATGTGAGTCAGTGGTTTCACTCACAAGAGAAATGAGTATGTACATCCACCAAAGGACACGCACAAGAATGCTCATGGCAGCTTTAAACATAAAAGCTAAATATTATAAACAGCCCAAATGTCCACCAGCAGTAGAATGGATAGTGGCAAACTTATCTGATGGAATACTACAAAGTCGTAAAAAAGAGCAAACTACTGTGACTGTTACATGCAACAACATGAATGAATTTCACATAATGCTGATCAAAATCAACCAAAGGCTCTATACTGTACAGTTCCATTTATAGGAAGGTTGAGGGCAGTGACAGAAGTCAAAATAGAGGCTATGTTTGAGAACTGATTAGGAGTCTCATCTTGATCTGGGTGATGGTGACATAGGTGCACACATATGTAAAACTGTATGGAGCTGCGTACTTGAGATCTGTACTCTTTCTGTGCCACATGCAGTCACATCTTAAACAATGTGACTACTATGCACCTGCATCTCAGTGCTCCCCAGGGACCAGTCTCCTTGGCCCCGTGTTGGGCGTAGGCAGTGGGCAGCAGGGAGGCTGGGGAAGGAGTAGGACACAGGGGAGTTATCACGGGGGGTCCCAGAAGAACATGCCCTCTTCACAGTGCCATGCAGACGTGCTAAGCCAGTCCCTTCCTTTTGACAGGGCTTAGTGGCCCCCTGAATCCTGACCTTGCGAAGCAGCCTTCTCTGAGTGGACGACAGGCATCTGCTGTGTGGCTCCTCTCCCCACACAGCACTGTGACTCCTCCTGGCAGTTTTATTCCACACTCTTCCCTTCTCCGTCCCAGTCAAGCCTTTCTCTGGTCTTAATCATGATCTCTAAATGCTAGTCAACACACGGGCACTTTGAGAAGTAGTGAGTGAAACACCAGGGTGGGGGCACTTTCATAAGTGTGAACATTCACAGAAAAACAGAAGATGACACAAGAACAAGTGCATGTGCTGAGTATGGGGTCAAGCGATGCAGCCGAGGAAGAAAACTCAGGCATAGCTTACTCAGGCTGTCATGACACATTTTGACTTGTGGTCGTCCACAGAAAATAGGGGAAAGTCAACATTTTCATCTTTTAAAAAACATTCCGTTAACCTTCTAGTAGGACCAATTATTATTATTTTTCTGCATCAGAGTTTCACTCTGTCACCCAGGCTGGAGTGCAGTGGCATGATCATGGTCACCACAGCCTCGGCCTCCTGGGCTCAGGCTATCCTGCTGTGTCAGCCTCCCGAATAGCCGGGGCTATAGGCGTGTACCACCACACCCAGCTAGTTTTTATTTACTTATTTATTGTAGAGATGAAGTCTCACCATGTTGCCCAGGCTGGTCTTGAACTCCTGGCTCCCCAATTCTCTTGCCTTGGCCTCCCAAAGTGCTGGGATTACAGGCGTGAGCATGCCCATCTGGTAAGAGCAATTTTATCTTTATCTGAAGCTGTGGAAGAACAGCTACATCATTTTTAACACCTTTTCAACTCCTCACTTAAGGACACATACCACTTTCTTTTTTTCTTTTTTTTTCTTTTTCTTTTTTTGAGTCGGAGTCTCATTCTGTAGCCCAAGCTGGAGGACAGTAGCACACGGCCACCATAGCCTCAACCTGCTAGGCTCAGGCGAGCCTTCTGTCTCAGTCTTCCAAGTAGCTGGAACTACAAGCGTGCACCATCATGCCTGGTTAATTTTATTTATTGTAGAGATGAGGTCTCACCAAGTTACCCAAGCTGGTCTTGAACCCTTGGGCTCAGGCAATCCTATCGCCTCCACCTCCCAAAGTGCTGAGATTACAGGTGTGAGCCACTGCACCCAGTTCGCACCACTTTCTGACAGAAGTCTACCAGCGACATAAAATGCCAGTCTTTAAATAATTCTTCTATGTGATAAATGTGACTGCTTATTCTGTTTAAACATTCATGCCCATAAAGTTTCTAGGGATATTTTTCAACACTTTAGTATGAAAGCATTAAGTTTTTATGTGGTACAGTGTCTATATATTTTCCTTCTTGTTTACTCAAAGAAGGAGAATGTTTGCACACTTTATCATTCCTTTTGCCGAGATTTATAATTGTAGCAAGTAGGAAAGCAGTGTAGTACCTGAAATACACTGTTACGGCTCGTCAAACACCCACCATGCAGTAGGGTTTGGGAGGCTGGGCTTTTGGGAGGCTGATTGCCAATACGTCCATTTCAACACAGAAGTGTGTATTTTACATGGCCAGTCTCTCTCTCTCTCTCTTTTTTTTTTTTTTGAGAGTCAGTGTCTCACTCTGTTGCTCAGGCTGGAGTGCAGTGGCATGATTATGGCTTACCATCACTCAACCTCCTGGGCTCAGGCAATCCTTCCATCTGAGCCTCCTGAGTAGCTGGGACTATAGGAACATGCCACCATGCCCAGCTAATTTTTTTTGTAGAGATGAGGTCTCACTATGTTGCCTGTTGGCTGGTCTCAAACTCCTGGACTAAAGTGATCCTCCTGCCTTGGCTTTCCAAAGTGCTAGGATTACAGATGTGAGTCACTGTGACCAGTCTATGACTAGCCTCTTATAAAGTGAAAAATAAAACTGCCGTTAAAAATGTCATGTTCCTCAACCTTACTAGGTTTTAAAACAAAGCAAACAAGAGAAGCAATACTTTACTATTCTATCTACAAGCAGAAATGTCATTTAAAAAAACACAATATTCCATTTTTACAACTTAAATTTTATTTTCACAATATTCCATTTTTACAACTTAAATTTTATTTTCTAAGTCATGACATTTCTTTTTTGTTCTTTCTGTTTTCTTCTTTTATAATATAAAAGAATTTAAAACTTAAATAAAAAGATAAAAACTGCTTAACGTGGGAAGATGACACTGGATTTAGTAGAGACAAATTTTTATAAAACCATATAAATTAAAAGTGTTTTGCAATGGAAAACACCATGCTGAGGGTTATCCAGGTGTCCTGTGCTCTAAAGAACAGCTGCTGTACTCAACACCACCTCTCTTAAGTAGTCAACACCTTTGAGAACCCCAGTGCACCATCACTATAAAACACTCATGAATGCCTTTTTTAAGACAAGTCTCTCTCTAAATATAGTGTGTCAGCTCCAAGCCATATGGTTAGACGCAGTCACAGATGAAAATACTGGGCGAACACTTCAAATTCTGCACTCAGAGGATTCCATGACCTACACATCTGTGGGTCACTGTAGTTTCTTACTCCTTTTCAGTCTAATATTAAGTTGGGCACCTGCTCAGCTCACACATTGCCATGCAAGGGGGCAATTAGGAAACATCTTAGCTACTCAACAACAGCCATGGAGGGAGGCAGGAAGCATCTGGACCATCTCAGCTATTCAGTAACGGGGGAGTGGGGGGTGGGGGGGTGGCATTTGGAACCATCTCAGCTACTCAACAAATAGCTGTGAGGAGGGAAGAGGGAGCACCTGGAACTATCTCAGCAATTCAACAACAGTTGTGGGGGTGGGGGAAGCACCTGGAACTATCTCAGCTACTCAAAAACAGCTGTGGAAGAAAGATCTAGAAGCATCTCAACTAGTCAAAACAGCTATGGAGGGGGAGCATCTGGAATCATCTCAGCTACTCAACAACAGCCATTGTGGTAGGGGGAGCATCTGGAGCCATCGTAGCTACTCAAAAACAGCCATGGTGGGGGGAACATTTGAAACCATCTCAGCAACTCAACAACAGTGGTGGAGTGGGAGCAGCTGTAACCATCTCAGCTAGTCAACAACAGTTGTGCAGGGGGTGGGAGGGGGCTAGCATCTGGAATATCTCAAGTACTCAAAACAGCTGTTGGAGAGGAGCATCAGGAACTATCTCAGCTACTCAGCAATGGCCATAGGGTGGAGTGAGAGCAACTGGAACCGCTTCAGTTACATCATCAGCAACAGCCGGAAGGGGTGAGAGGAGCATCTGGAACTATCTCAGCTACTCAACAAAAGCCATGGGGTAGGGGGACAGGAGTATCTGGAACCATCTCAGTAACTCAACAACAGCCATAGGGGTGGGGACAGCAGTTGGAATGATCTCAGCTACTCAACAACAGTCGAGGGGGTGGGGGAAGCATCTGGAACCATCTCAATGACTCAACAACAGTTGTGGGGATGGGGGCAGCAGCTGAAACAATCTCAGCTACTCAACAGCAGCCATTGTGTTGGAGGGAGCATCTGGAACCATCTCAGCAACTCAACAACAGTTGTAGGGGAGGAGCATCTGGAACCATCGCAGATACTTAACAATAGCTGTGGGGGTAGGGGAGTATCTGGAACCACTGCAGCTACTCAAGAACAGCCATGGGTGGGGGGGAGCATCTGAAACCATCCCAGCTACTCAACAACAGTTGTGCAGGGTGGGGGGTTGGGTGGGGAGCATCTGGAACATCTCAACTACTCAAAACAGCTGTGGGAAGGGAGCATCAGGAACTATCTCAGCTACTCAGCAATGGCCATTGGGTGGAGTGAGAGCATCTGGAACCACTTCAGCTACTCAACAACAGCCGGAAGGGGTGGAAGGAGCATATGGAATCATCTAAGCTACTCAACAAAAGCCGTGGTTGGTGGAAGGGAGTATTTTGACCCATCCCAGTAACTCATCAACAGTCATGTGGGAAGAAGTATCTGGAACCATCTGAACTACTCAACAGGAGTCGTGGGGGACGGGGAGCATCTGAAACCATCTCAGGTACTCAACAACAACCGTGGGAGTGTGGGGGGGAGCACCTGGAATCATCTCAGCTATTCAGCAACAGCCATGGGGGGGAACTTCTGGAATCATCTCAGCTATTGAATAACAGCTGTGGGGGTTGGGGGAGCATCTGGAACCATCTCAACTACTCAACAATAGCTGTGGGAGTGGGGGGAGCATTCGAACCATCTCGGCTACTCAGCAACAGCCATGGGGTGAGGTAGGGTGAGAGCCTCTGGAACAATCTGAATTATTCAACAACAGCTGTGGGAAAGGGAGCATCTGGAATCAACTCAGCTACTCAACAACAGCCAGGAGGGGAGGAGCATCTGGAACTATCTTAGCTACTCAACAAAAGGCGTGGGAGTGGAACATCTCAAAGCATCTCAGCTACTCAACAATAGCCGTGGGGGTGGGGGGAGATCTGGAACCATCTCAACTTCTCAACAGCAGCTGTGGCATGGGGAGCAACTGGAACCATCTCAGCTACTCAGTAACAGCCATGGAGAAGGGAGCATCTGGAACCTTCTCAGCTACTCAACAACAGCCAAAGAATGGGGAAGCATCTGTAACCAACTCAGCTACTCAACAACAGCCATAGGAAGGGGTAGCATCTGGATTCATCTCAGCTATTCAGCAACAGCCATGAGGGGAGGGAAGGGCATCTGGAACCATCTCAGCTACTCAACAACAGTTGTGAGGGTGGCGGGGGGGGAGCAACTGAAACCAGCTCAGATTCTTAGCAACACCCAAGGGTAAGGAAAAATCTGGAACCATCTCCACTATTCAACAACAGCCATGTGGAGGGAGAGCATCTGGATTCATCTCAGCCATTCAGCAACAACCATGAGGGTTGGGAAGAGCATCTGGAACCATCTCAGCTACTCAGCAACAGCCGTGGGGGTAGGGGGAGCATCTAGAAACATCTCAGTTATACAACATTAGCCATGGGGGTTGAAGGGAGTATCTGGAACCATCTCAGCTTTCAACAATGGCTGTGGGGGAGGGTGAACATCTAGAAAAATCTCAGCTACTCAACAACAGTCGAGGGGTGGAGGGATGAAGCATCTGGAACCATCTCAGCTATTCAACAACAGCTGAGAGGGTTGGGGGACATTTGGAACAATCTCAGCTGCTCAATAACATTTGTGTAGGTGGGGAGCACCTGGAACCATCTCAGCTAATGCACAAAAGATGTAGTAGGGGAACTTCTGGAATCACCTCAGCAACTCCATAACAGCGAGGTGTGTGTGCGGGGGAAGCATCTACAACAGCCGTGGGGTGGAGGGAGCATCTGGAACCATCTCAGCTACTCAACAACTGCTGTGGGGGTTGGGGGAGTATCTCAAACCATCTCATCTACTCAACAACAGCCGTGGGGCGCGGGTCATTGGGAACCTCTTAGCTACTCAGTAACAGCCATGGCTGGGAGCATCTGAAACAATCTTAGCTACTCAACAACAGCCATGGGGATGGGAGTAACTGGATTCATCTCAGCTACTCAGCAATAGCTGTGAGGGGTGGGGGAAGCATCTGGAACCATCTCAGCTACTCAACTACAGACATGGGCAGGGGAGGATCTGGAACCATCTCAGCTACTCAGCATCAGCTAA
>CAUYQG010183018.1:0-23979 GCA_963574415.1 Tarsius wallacei
GCGTGGTAGCACACGCCTGTAGTTCCAGCTACTTGGAAGGCTGAGGCGGAAGGATCGCCAGAGCCCAGCAGGTCGAGGCTGCTCCCAGCCACTGCACTCCAGTCTGGGTGACAGAGTGAGACTCCAACTCAAAATAAAATAAAATAAATAAATAAATAAATAAATAAATAAATAAAATTCTTTTCCAAAAGGCAAGTGAAAAAAAAAGCAGCTATGTATTTATTTTAAAATAGTGCTCCTTATTTTGACATTATTTTATTTTTAATTTTGGAGTGCTACTGAAGTACCTTTTGTTTTATAATATGAGGGACAGCATACAGAGTGGAGTGTTTTTCTTCTCTTGAATGTATTACTTATTCATCAAAATTACAGATCACACTCACTTCCATTTCAATTTTTTAACAACCCAGAGGTCTAAGAACCTTTTCATTGACCCATCCTGCCTCTCTGAATCAGCACCTCCTCTCTTCAAATCCAAATCCTCAGAATTCTCCACCCCACCCATCACTGGGTCTCATCATGGTCCTATCCACAAAAAGCTGCAGGTCGGTGGCTTTCCTTTGGGTCGACCTTTCAGGAGACTCATCAGATTACATCCTCTGGGAGAGAGATCTCTTACTGTATCTAGGTTTAGAGCAGCAAATAAGGGGAGCTTTGATGTGTAGCATCTGCGACTGATAAAGGAAAAAATACTACAGTAGATTAAATCAGGAACCAGACCCATCATTTCAGCTTCCCTCACTCTCACCTCATCTCAGCATCAAATCATTCTCTATGAATGAATACCAGTACTTCTTAGATATTCTTATATTCAGCCCTTTTGCTGCAAGACACTGTAAATGCCTCCTTTTCCACTTTCATTCTTTCTCTAGTTCACCTACCAAATACTTTCAGATATCTCTTTGGAGGATAAAAACCAGATAATTTTATTCTCTTTCATATAATCTTCCAGAGTCTGCATAGAACATTCAGGACACTTTCCATTCTCTATAACTTAGTATATAAGACCCTTCCTGATTTTCTTTGTTTTGTGTTGCTGTGAAGAAATATCTGAGACTGGATAATTTTATGAGAGGGTTATTTGGCTCATGGTTCTGCAGGTTATACAAGAAGCATGATGCCAGCATCTGCTTCCAGAGAGGGTCTCTGGCTGCTTCTACTCATATTGGAAGATGAAGGGGAGCCAGCATGTGCAGAGTTCCTATGGTGAGAGAGGAAGCAATGGGTGAGGAGGAATTTATACTCTTTTTAACAATCAGGTCCCATGGGAACTAATAGAGTGAGAACTCACTCATCACCTTGAAGATGGCACCAAGCCATTCATGAGGTACATGTCCCATGATACAAATACCATCCACTAGTCCCCAACCTCAACATTGGGAATCAAATATCAACATGAGGTTTGAAGGGAACAGATATCCAAACTAGAGCACTGATGAAGCCATTGCTCTTCCCTCTATCTTCATCTTGTGAAGTTCCTTCCACATTCCTAACTTTGCAACCACTTGCAAGTAAAGATTTGCAATGTCTTTTCTCTTGCTCTTCTAGGCCTCTGGGCTTTCTGGAGCTTCTGCCATTTCTCCTGCTTCTCACAGTGGGTCCAATATGTAACCCAAAATTTGTTCTTTACATGGAAACCTCAGTGGTATCTTACCTACTTTCATCTCTATGTCATTGCTATATGCCCCCATCACATTCAGCACCTTATCTATTGTAGCATATCCTAACAGAAAGTAAGAGGCTAAGGATATGGTCTGTAGTATCCAACTGTGGGTTGTATTTCACCTCTTGCACCTACCTTGAAAAAGCACTGTTCCCTCTCTTAGCCCTGGTTTCTTCACCTATAAATTGAGGATACTCAGTCAGGCATGGTGCTTGTAATCCCAGCACTTTGGAAGGCCATGGCAGGAGTATTACTTGAGCCCAGGAGTTCAAAGCCAGCCGGGGCAATATAGTGAGACACCATCTCCACCAAAAATAATTTTTGTTTTAATTAGCAGAGTGTAGTAGCACATGCCTGTAGTCCCAACTACTCAGGAGGCTGAGGCTGAAGGATCGCCTGAGCCCAGGAGGTAATCATGCACTATACTCCAGCTTGGGTCACAGAGTGAGATCCTGACAAAAAAATGGGGCCACTCATACTTAAACTTTAGGAGTTTTGTACAGCTTCAAAGAGATAATATTAAAAAGTACTTTAACAGTGATAGTGTGTAGGAAATTCCCCCAATTGGTAGTGTTATTAGTATTGTCACATTATGTTGTGATCATCCATTTACGTCTCACAACTTTCAAAAATCTAATACTCTGATAATGAATTTTTTTGTTATATACACAACTTCTAACTTAAAGCATGGCATGTGATTGAATCTCAATACATGTTGATGAATGCAAGCAGAAAAGAATTAATGAATGATATGTGAAAAGGAAGGTGAGCCTGCAGGGAGAGAGGGTGGAAAGAGGGGAAGTAATGAAAGAATGGCTTATTCAGTAAATAAATAAAAGAATGACCAATTTTTCGTTTGATCTTTGGCTGATGCTGTTACATTTATTTTTTCCTGTGTGTCAAGAATGCATACAAAAGCTGTGATTTTGGAAACCAATCATTCCAAATTCTGAGAATTTAATGAACTCTCCCAGAATTTTTTTCTCTCTCTCTTTACAGACAAGAGAGGCAGATTTAGGCATTTCTGACAATGAAACTAAGCAGGAGAATCAAGTCCAGATCATTAGGGCCCTTGGGATAAAGTACAAAATTCAGGTTTTTGTGCTGGTCACAGCTTGGAGAAAGCTTGTTATTTGGAACAAGGATATGGATGCAATAAACATTCTGAGGTTTATCTTGCTTTAATGACTTGCCTTGAGTGGCTTTGATCTCTATATTTGATAATCATTTTCAAATGGTCTAGTGTGTTCTGAAAATTGAGTAGTGGTTCATGGACTTGAGAGCCTCCTTGGAAATGACAAGCTGCAATCAGAATTTGGAAATGGGCAGTGTTACAGAACTTGTTCCATGAGGTGGAGAAACAGGGCAACCCCCTGTGAGTAAGATAAACACACTGGAACAATGATGGAAACCAGGGTTCACTGGTAGTATGGAGACTCAAATGTCATTAGAAGCTAAGGTCAATTTTCTCTAGCTTTGTGAGCAAGCTTAAAAGAGAACTGTGCATCTTGGGACCTTTTTCATGTGTTGGGCAATTTTCTACACACTTCTTATTAATTCCTTGAATTTTTATGTCCCTCTTTCTGGGTTGAATTTTATAATCCCCATTTTACAAATGAGGAAATTGAGGTCCAGAGAGACTGAATCACTTGTTCAAGGTCATAGGACCACTTGGTGAAAGAAGGAGAATTTGAACTCCATTCCATCTCTCTCTTAAAATAGCCCTCTGATGCCAGTTCCTCTAACTTAAAAGAACTGTTTACAGTCTCTAGCATAAAAGTTGCCCACTCTCAGCCAGTATTTAACTCATACAAAACTTCCTTTAATTGAGGGCATCCGCACATGGCCAGTACCATCCCTGTGACCAGTCAGCACCCATTAGAGCCCAGGGAGCCAGATTGGCATGACATTTCTCAAAGATCTCCTGGCCTATCACTTCTGCACAGGGAAGTCAGCTGGAGGAGGACCTGCTTTGAGGGAAACTAGAAATTGAGGCTCCTCAGTATTGTTCTAAACTCATTGTGAGCTGAACCTCTGATAAACCTTCTTTAAAATGGGAAGGCCAGTATATTCCCCTTCTAGAGATGAAAAAACTCAGGACTTCTTGTACTTTTCCCCATGACTTTATTTAAAAGATTTGCTGTTGTTGTTGTTGTTGTTCTGCATCTTGAATGCGGTTCTCTTTTGCATCTCTTTTGATAAAACAGGCCCTGACAGCACTCTCATTCAAAGTATTACGGAGTTGTGCCATCTCAGGCCAGTGCATTTAGGAAATATGTTGTTGGCACTCACCAACGAGTGAGATGCATAAAGAAAATATTCTAATGACAGTTGAGTCGAGAGAGCTTTGATCTCCCTCCAGAACTGTACTCATAGCTTTGAAATGCGGTTCTGGCAAAGGGGTAAAGTCTGGGCGCCTTGGCAATCAGGGCTGGGCCCCCTGAAACAGACATTCCAGTGGACCCACAACCTCCACAGTGGGATCCAGGTGCATGGGTTGTGCAGGAAAAAAAGAGACACTGAGACAGGTCTCTTGAGAGGCAGCTCAGGGCAGAGGATCTAAATTAGGAGAGACATGCCAGTCTAGCCCAACATTTCACAAACTTTGTTGGTTGTACTGTTGTTGTTTTTTGACAAAGGTGGAAGTGTGTGTGGGTTGGAGGAGGGATTGTGGTCAAATATGTTTGTGAACACTTTTACGCCATCTGCTTTACTCTTATTTTGCATTATTTAAGGCTCTGAAAATATTTGCAATTAAAAAATATATACGTATTTAACCTTGTTCAACAGAGCATGTCCTAAGCCCACTTTACTCAGAAATGCTTTCTCTTCATCTTCATATTTATTCCACTACTCCTTGTGGATTCAGCCTTCTGTGGATCGTGATGTGGAAAGCTCCAATCTAGTTCACAAGCACACTGAACAGATGGGGACCCTGAGCAGCAGAACAGGCAGCAGAGTGTAGTGAGAAGAGGTCAGATCTTCAGACAATGCAGGTTCTGCACAGGGGTGTTCGGCGGAGGGAGAGAGTAGGGGCTGCTATACCTCCCACGGTTGGCTCTAAGCTATGAACCCTTGCAAGGGAGGGTGTGCACCTGAAGGAAGAAGTGACTTTCCTAACTGGCAAAAAAGAGCTGCTATATACAGGTGACATATAAGCAGGCTGAGGCATAGAGGCTCATTGGCAGACCCTTATTCAATATATAACTTTCATCAAATCACTTCACTTTTCTGAGCCCTGGGCTTGTTCATTCTGTCTTGAAATCATATAATTGGAGAGAAAAGTGCTCAATGGCTTCCTATCAGTGGTGACTGTCTCTCAAAGGGAATTTTTAAGGGATATGGAGATTATAAAGACTCGATCCCAACTGCTTGAAGCTCATAACCTGATGGAGAAGATGGATGCTCATACAGTGAATACAACCCAAAGCAGAAATTAAAATTCCAGTACAGGAATTAAAAGTAAGGGATGCAGAGGAGGGAGGACTTATTTTCAGCTAGAGGTGATAATGATGATTGGGGTATTGCTAAGAATTCTTCTTGTACTAACAATAATGCAATAATAGTACTGTTCTAAGCATCAGCCTTCATGCTAGTAACTTGATCCGTGTTGCCTCTTGTCCTCCCAACACCCCTGAGAGGTGATTATCAGCATCATCATTTTACAGATGAGGGTGGTCAGGAGAGGATATCTGGATTGTATCACATGTAAGCTGGACTTTACAGGGAGGGTAGGATTTTAAAGAGCTAAGATTCAGGAAGAGAGGTTGTGAGGCAGAGGAGGAAAACAAATGGACATGCTTAGGGAATGAGCATGACTGGGGAAAACTGGAAGTTTAGGGGATAAGGAAACCATGAAAACTTAAGTGATTGAGGTCGCAAGGGCAAGAAGAATGGTGGATAAGTACACTGGGAAAGAGACACTGAAAGCCGAGGCTGGGAGAACCATACGGAGGCAGATCCTCAGTTTAGGTTCTTTCCCAGTGGGAGAGCATAGGAGGCCAGGAGATGGATGGCAGCTCACATTTTCTGGCTGTGTGCCAGGACTGTGCCAAGCCATCTCATTTCATCCTGCCAGCATCCCTACGAACTACCTGAGGTAAGATTCATAAAGCAGCTTGTCCATGAAGATAGGTCTATCTGTCCAATTCTGAGTAGTACTGGTACACAAATTAATAGACATGCAAAGTTTGACACTTGGATTGATTTTTTTCTGGTGCATAGGTAATGACTTTTTAAAAAATAAATTTGACCAATTTACAATATATATAATAGGACCAACCTTCCCATGGTTGCAAAATGAAAAGTCAAGTGTCCCTAAGCAAGTCCTTTTCCTTCTCTCACCATCACTATTTCTACACTAATGTCTCTTCTAAATTTGACCTCCTGTGCTTTCTACTCTACCTTCAAGGGACATGGGTAAGGAGGTAAATACCCACACGGACACCTGATACATTCCCTGATATTTTACCCCTAATACATTTGTGAGATACACCACCTGGCTCTGTATTGTTGGGAAGACCTCAGCCAGCAGAAGGGAAACTGTCAGCTACAGAGCTGTGATTTTTTTCCTTTGGGTGCATCCCCCAAAAGAGATGAGGAAGAGAGAGGTCAGTGGGGCTAGGAACCTAGATGGCTGTCATGGATTTTTTCCCCCATTTGGGAAATGGAGGTTTCCCAAAGTATGAAAACACACACACACACACACACACACACACACACACACAAGCCAGGGAGAGGCTCCCACATCCCACTTTTCTGCTTTAGGCTAGGATGAATACCACCTCTTGAAAAGATTGGCTTCTGCAATTACCACTAAATAAACAACCAATTAAAGCGTCTCCCCTGCCCCTACCCCACCCTGTCTCTTTCTCTCATGAAGCGCTTTCTCATCCCAGAGCTATGGGGCAGAGGTGGCTTTCTCTAATAACATTTGTGTTCTCTGCCTGAGAGAACACTTGATGGAAATGGACAAATCAATTAGAAAATAATAAATTATGTGGACAGGGCTGATCCATGAAAATCTGGGCTTCTCTGTGTTTTCATTCTCCTCCCATGCATTGTTTCACCTCTCACTCTGGGCCTGGGTGAGCTTGGCAATGAGGGTGAGGTTGTGGGAAGAGTCGGACATCTAGATTTGTACTTGGCCTCATCACCAGCTGTGTGATCTCTGAACCCCTGTTCCTTCATCTGTAAGATAGGGATAAGTGATAGGAATAGCTAAACATGTACTGAGGCTTTTCTATATGCCGGGCATTATGCTAAGTCTTTCACACTTCCTTCATCAACTTCCTTAATCCTCTGAACAACTCTAGTGGGTAGGTACTATTATCACCCTCCTTCTGTATATAAAGAAACTGGGGCACAGGAACTTAAGTAAATTGCCTATGGTGGCCCAAACATCATGTAGAAGAGCTGGTTTCAATTCTGAGACTGTAGCTGGAGAACCAGCCATCCTACCCACTCTGCTATGTGGTTTCCAATACCAAGCAGAGATGAGATAATTTGTGAACATAGCATGAGGACTGGCACGCAGTTCTTAATAAATGTTGACTTTCTCTTTCCCTTCTCTGATGACAGAGAGGCTGATTGGATCTCCTCATGAGGCTTCCAGCCTAAAAATCTGAATGCAGACTCTTGGGGAAGAGAAGGGCTCAGCAGCAAGATTTCGGGCCAATATCTGAGCTTGCCTGACTATGCCTGGAAAAGTCAGTTCAACCTAGCATAGATGTAAACTCTCCTGGTCCCTCTAATATTTCTAACCCAAGTTAACCTTTTTATGAAATGCTGTAAAAATGATGGTCACATGGACATTTGGTCTCATGAGCTTTCTATGAACCTTTCTGTGACTTCAGTTCACTCTAGGTCTCAGATGGATCCTATTCACTTCAGGGTAGTGGTGTAGCTTTAGGCCCACAGAAATGTCCTGTGGAGCCTCGGGCAGCTGTTACTAATTCCAATGATAAGGAAACTGGGGCCTCAATCATCAGGAATTGTTGAAATTGAGACTGGGACTTAAATATTTTTGTGTTTTTCTTTCCCAATTTAAATCTAATTTCACAAATATTTACTGAGTACTCACCAGCTATCAAGCTATGTGCTGAGAAGTGTGTGCACAGAAATGAATAAGGCACCTCCTCTGCCCCCAGGTGGCCACAAAAGAGTGGTAAGCGAAGACAGGTGATGTGATTAATTGAAATGGGGTGTGAGAGAGTGTGCACTGCTAATAGGAGGTGGACGCAGGTGAGGTGATTATCAGGGAATTCTTCCTGAAGGAGTGATACCAGAACAAATTTTGAATTTTTTCATCGGAGGACAAAATGCCGAGTCCCAGCAAAGGAAACAGTTTGAGTGACGGCACCAATGGAATAATGCATCATGGTTGGTGCTGAAGTACTGCCTGTACACAGTGGGATGTTCAAGAAAAAGACCAGAGAGAGCTGAGGCTACAGAGTAGGCGGTGTTTGGGACACCATGTTGGGGACCTTGGGGAAGTTTTTCTTTGTGTGCTACTAGCTGGGCTCTGTAAGGACTCCCAGGAAGAGACAGCTTATGCAAAAGGAAAACACTACCAACTACCTACCTGAACTTAGCAAGGTATGAAGGTTCTCTAAGCCTCTACTTCCTCCTCTGGAAAATTGGGATAATAATACTACCTACCTCTGTGCTATTAAGAAGACTACAGGAGATTACCTATGTAATGTTGAGCCATATTGGAGGGTCCAAAAAACGCAAAATGATCATTATTTGTTGACTTTATCTTATCTGCTATGCCAGACTGCCTGATTGCTTGCTTATTTTTTATTCATTGATTTCACTTTGAACCTCATTCAGAAATGATTGTCAGCTGCCTACAGGATTCCCCAGAATATATGATGGTGGACAAAATGGAGGCTAAATGAAGAATAAGTTGCCTCTCTCCATTTAGAAAACAAGACATTGAATAATATGCCTGTGACTGATCCAAAGCAGAGTGTGGTCCCTCACATTTGGTGTTTCTGTTCTGATGAAAGAGTCACACCCCCTAAGG
The DNA here is from genome assembly GCA_963574415.1 of Tarsius wallacei. Lineage (NCBI taxonomy): Eukaryota > Metazoa > Chordata > Mammalia > Primates > Tarsiidae > Tarsius > Tarsius wallacei. The sequence continues at coordinate 8,694 of CAUYQG010183018.1, forward strand.
GAGTTCTTATTTCTTGAGCACCTAGGATTTGGCAGTCTCTTTACAAAGACCATTTACTTCTCTCTCTCTCTCTCTCTCTCTCTCTCTCTCTCTCTCTCTCTCTCTCCCTTTTGCTTACTCACTCTTGCTCTCACATTCTCTCAACACATTTGTTCCATGTATTAAAGAGCTGATGATTGTATAGTGGGACGCTAATTCACTTTCCAGATATGTCAGTCTACAATGGCAGCAACCCCAACACAATATCCCTCTTTCATTTACTTGCAGATAAAGAAATGAGAGCTTATGCTATGCAGATCATCTATGAGGCCGCATGATGCCTCAGTAAAAAGAGGACAGGTTTCCAAGCTAGCCAGTATTGGCCTTGAACACAGTTCTATAACTTTGAGAAACTTATTTAATAACATTGAGACACAAGATGTTCATCTTGAAAACATTGTAAAAATACCTCCTTGCAAGGGTGATCAGGTCCCAAACAGGCAGACTTCTAGTACAGCTTTGTATTTCCCAAATAAGTGGTGTAAGGTCATAAATGAGTGTAGGAAGGAAGACACCAAGAGCAGAAGGCATGTTTTCTCTTCCACGGTCTGTATTCTAGATCTATACTTTTACTATGTGGCCATGTACTCAGTCAATATGGCAGTGTCCTTAGGGGGTACAAATGTTGACTAGAGATAAATCTGGGTTCAAAACTTAATCCTGTTATGTATAAGCCTAGCAACCTTGGCAATGTCTTAAACACACAAGAACTTAATTTTATTATCTGTAAAATGGGATCATCTTACTTATAATTTATTGGGGAAATTCAAGAAGGTGATATTTATAAAGTACTTAGCAAAGTGCCTGGCATACATAGTAGTTCTTAATTATTTGGAGAATGACTATTATTTGAATAGTGCCTATTTGGAGAATGATAACAGCCAAGGTTCTTTGTCTGTTTCAGAGCCTACTTGGATGTTAATGAGCTGAAGAACATTCTTAGATTGGACGGATCAACACATCTCAATATTTTCTTTGCAAATTCCTCAGAGGAGGAGTTGGCAGGAGTAGCAACTTGGCCATGGGACAAGGAGGCCCTAATGCACTTAGGTGAGTCTTAGAAACTCCCTCAGGAGGAAATTGCAATAGGACAGTAATACATTTAGAAGTGATGATGATCATTATTGTGATCATGATGGTGGTATTGGTGGTGGAGATGGTGAACAACCCATGTATTTATTATTTTTTAATTTAAAAAACTCTATAGAATTCCTTATGTCATTCTGACCACCAAGCAATATTCTGAAGGAAATAGCACAATATTTTTAATCATGTTTTACCAATAAGGAAACTGAGACCCAGAGAGGGAATGGAGCTTAACCAAGATCACACACAAGTCAGTGACAGGGTCACAATTGGAATTCAGTTTTCCAACTCTGTCCATTGATTGCTTTCTACTTGTGGCCTCTGTCTCCTAGTTCATGCAAATATCTCTCAATCCTGGTAACCACATTATACTGGCACAGCCAGTCATGGGCTGACTTGAAAGACACAAAAGAGGCAAAAGAAAGTGAGTTTTTAAGAACTCCTTGTTCCTCCATTTTCCACCCGCCAACATAACCAGGAACTCTTCTTAAATTCAAATTATACATATCCATAAACAAGACATAAGTTTATACAAACCAATCACCAAAAGTTAGATATGACAATAGTTTCTGAACTGGGCCCTGTAAGCAAACATTGTAGTTCTTTAATTTTGATTTTTCCATGTTCTCTTCCAGCCCATGTCTATATGTAGGCATGCATTCTTTTGCTTGTACATGTTTGAAATCATAGCACAGATGCAATTTTGTGTTCTTTTTGTGTAATATTATGAAATCTATTTTTTTCCATGTTGCAAACATCTTACCATTACTTCTCATCCATTTTTTTAAATTTAAAATAACAAAAGAAAGACACCTCTCTAGAGAAAGAATTTTTAATAGCCACATAATATTCTCTCGAGTGAGGGCACTACAATTTATTTAACCATTTTCTCCTTGTTAAGATGTTCCTATTTTTTACAACAATGAGTCAGTGAATATGTGAGAATGTTAGGGCTCAGCAGAGTGACAGTGCTGGATGTATCCTCAGGCCTCCTGGTTTCCCAGTGAAACCAGTAGCTGCTGTAAATCTATGCTATCTTGCAAATGTGTGATTCTGCAACTTCAAATGATAGAATTTGTGCTGAATCAAACTATAGACATAGTTCCCTCCAGAAGATTCTCATTTCTCAATTGTTTTTAAGAGAAGGAAACCAATCTTTGGGGGGCAGGGAGGTGTGAGTGCACACATGCATGTGTGTGGCTGTATAAATAGTGACAGATACAAGATAAATAACTAACTCTCAACTGGGGGAATTTTATCCCCTAGGAGCCATTTGACAATGCCTAGAGCATTGTTGGTTATTACAATTGGGGGAATGCTACTGGCATCTAGTGGGTAGAAGCCAGTGATGCTGCTAAATATCCTACAGTGTTCACAACAAAGAATTATGTGGTTTAAAATGTCGATGGTGCTGAAGTTGAAAGATCTCGAGATCAATGATAGATGGATAGATAAACAGATACTGACAGATGGGGGATGGGCAGAAGACAGTGTGAAGCTTAGGCAAACTTGAAGATGATCAGCTTATGTCACACACCTAGTATGATGCATGGGAATCAAGCTAGACAAGAGCCAAAATACATGGTTGTTCTCAACAGTGACTTTACTTAGCAGTTTTGTCTTGGGCATATCTCCTTCCTCCCCCATGTCTTGATGTCCATGACTTTAAATCAGCCAGGTTAGATTAGATGGCCTTCAAGGATGCTTCTTAGCTCTGAAATTCTATCGTATTAGAAAAGCAACCAAAAGAGACACAATCAGAGTCTGAGAAGGGGTGAACCGTAGGCTTCTAAAGTTAGAGAAAAGTATTCCTGATAATTCCATGAATTTCAGAGGCTGGCTCAGGGCCAGGAATATGGGAGGCTATAAATCCATAGCATGTTATAGTATTTCAGGATGATGTCAGGCTCAAGCTATTTCACCTTTTAAGAGAAGCAGTGAAACAGCACTGGGGCCCAAGTGCTGTCACTCTGTGGAAAGGGGTGAGTTGGGAGGGGATGAGGTAAAACAATCAAGGTTAGCCAGGACATTAAGTCTGCAACCCTCTCATCATCCCTGGAATGGTCCTGCCCTCTGTTGCCTTAATGTTGACACCTCATGAAGAGATAGAGAATCATTGGCACTGTTGTAGCTGTGTATTTTAGAGCTCACCAAAGATGCAAAGTCAATTTAAAAGATCACAAGGCCAGTATGAATCAGAACAGGGATTATACCCCCATGTAAAATTAACTCCAGGCACTCTCCAGGCTACCCCCTCCCCATCTTGAGAGATGTTGATCATAAACAATTTCTCTGCAGTAGCCCCAGTCAAACCAATTTATTAGAACCATATATATTTTTTGTCCCTTTTCTGCTGTTATGCCATGATCCCTGGAAAAAGCTTGGGTGGGAAGGAGATTAGGTTTCATATGATGATTGACAGAAAATAATTGAGAAAGATTTCCTGTCTCAATTTCTCTTCCTCCCTGCCTCTGCCTGCCCTTCTCACACTCACGTGCATGTGCACTCCCACACACCCTCTCATACATCTTTACCTTTGCGTTAAAAGACTCTGAGCAATTCAAAATTGCTCAGAAATCCAGAAATTGCATCTCAGAAATCTAGTTCTGCAGTGACCCTTGACATGGAGACAGAGCCCTCTTTCAAGACTTGAGGCCTCAGAAGTAGACTCTGTGAGCGCCATGACTGAGTAGGCTCACCATTCCTGTGGTTCATTCTGAGACAAAACTCCCCCCCATGGCCAGACTTGCCAGTTCAAATCAACAAGGCCCTACTTCCTCACTATTCTTTTGTAAGTTGCTTCTCTGCACTTGAAGTCTCTACATATAAGGTTCTCAGACCTAAATGTAATCTTCCCCAAACATGTTTGAATATTAGAGTTGACATATCTTTCTACCAGTCTTCGTGCATCTTTCCAATGCCTAAATGAACATGGAAGATGTACTACCAATTGTTTCTGTTGAGATCTATCTTCCCAATGCTTGGCTTGTGGTGTAGACCATTGCTTCTCAAACCAGAACATACAGACAAGTCATTTGGGTTCATGTTAAAATATGAATTGTGATTCTGTATGTTTAGGGCAGAGCCTGAGGTTCTGCATTTCTACTAAGCCTCAGGTGATCATACTGCTTGTCCTCAAGCAGCTAGACAGCAAGCAAAACACTTGATGTATGGCTGGTGCCATTCCAGCTGCTTACACAGGATTGTCAGACCCCACAAACTTCTTTAGGTGAGTAAGTGTTCAGCAAACATTCAGCACACATTGAATGGCATCCAATATCTCAGGTCCTGTGATAGGCATTAAAGGTAGAACACAAATGAAAAGCCCTGGCTTGGGAATTCAAGGATCTTAGACACAAATTCTACCTCCATGCTCACTGTTGATCCTGGCCAGTTATTTCACCTCTCTGTGAATCAGTACCTCTCCCATTGAGTTGTGAGGTGATTAAGTGAAATTGTACACACAATATACTTAGCACAGGGTCTTAGGATACATTATAAATGCTCAAGAAACACTGTCTAGCATGACTACAGTTATAATGGTGAGTGCAACATGCTTCTTGCTTCATGAGTGTTCTTGTTCTTAAGAGTATCAGAAATGAAGAGGTGACGTACAGCGATGCTAATTAACTTGCTCAATGTCACAGTTAGTGAAGGGAAAATGAGAACCAGAAACAAGATGCCTGAGCCTGAAGGCTTCATTTAGACAGGAGCAAGTAGAACATTGTAAACCAGGGCGTGCTTTACTTTCTAAGAAAGAGGTTGCAGCAGAAGGATCTACCAGCCCAGAAATCAGAGTTGCTGAATTATAATTATTGCTCTCCTTTCAAGTAGTTTGGAATCCCCTTGGGTAAGTCCCTTCACCGCTTTAGGCATTGATGTTTTCATCTGAAAATGCAGGGATTGTACAAAATGACTGCTGAGATTCCTTCCTGCTTTGATAACCCATGACTCATGTCACACATTGTAACAGCTCTCAGGACAGTGGATTCATAGGTTGGAGAAGCTTGTGGCTATTTGGGGCAGCATCCTCTATTCTTGATTGATTGGGGTCCCTTGCACCAGGAAGCAGAGTGCCCAGCTGGCCTAATGCTCGGGTTTTTCCCTTACAGGCGGCATTGTCTTGAACCCATCTTTCTACGGCATTCCTGGGCATACCCACACCATGATCCATGAGATCGGTCATAGCCTGGGTCTCTACCACATCTTCCGAGGCATCTCAGAAATTCAGTCCTGCAGTGACCCCTGCATGGAGACAGAGCCCTCCTTCGAGACTGGAGACCTCTGCAATGACACCAACCCAGCCCCCAAACACAAGTTCTGCGGTGACCCAGGGCCAGGGAATGACACCTGTGGCTTCCATAGCTTCTTCAACACTCCTTACAACAACTTCATGAGCTACGCAGGTAGGGCCCTACTCCCCACAGGGTGTCCGGAACTAAAAATCAAACATGGGTTGCAGTCCTGGTTCAGGCTAGCCTTGAACAAGTGTTTTACCTTTTCTAAGACCCTAACAGTTGAAATAATATTGCTATTGTGAGCACCTCGGGGGTTCAAGGAAGATGTTATCTGTCAAAATTCCTCAGAAAGACACACTTTAGGGAGATGACTGGGACTAAAATTTAGGAAGGCCTATCTCTGCCACTCGACCACCTAATGCCTTTGGGTCATCATCTCTCTGGGTCTCACTTTTCTGAGCAAAATGATCCCCAAGAACCCTGCTAATTGTGCAGCTGTATTTTCCTAAGCTGATGGTTGTTTAATCTTTTTTTATTTAACCAATGTTTTCCTTAGACAAACATAAAAATACCTCTCACATTCTCCTTTACTTTTTTTTTTTTTTACAAAAACAAAGAGAATATTTTTGATTTTGCAAATTCAAAATGATTACATGTGATTGGATATAGTATTGTTTTTTCCCCTACTAGCATATCTTATCATGGCCCTTTTGTATAGCATCACTAACTAACTGTTAAGGGTATTCTGGGATACCCTGTGCTTCCCTTTAGCACATGCTACATCAAGGCCACTTTGAGCCCTTTTAGCACTTTTGGCAAATTGGAACAAGACACTCCTTCCTCAGGGCTATCACAGCCCTCACCCCTGGTCCCTTCAACCAATAGTTTTTGTGTAAGGCACAATCCACACTATTGCATGTGGCAGCCCAAGGTCAAATTCTATTTAGACACTCAATTTCATGTCTATTTTCCCACTAAAACAAGCAAATTCTGTCAAGGCAAGGATTGTATCTAATATTTCACTGTATTCCCAAAAGCTAGCACAAGAGCTGATGCTTAATAAATGTTTGTTAGGAAAGAAGAAAGACAAGAAAGAAGCGGAGAAGGCAGAGAGAATTGGAGGGAAGGATAGGGAAAAGTGAATCTTATAACAGGTATATAAAAATGGAGTCCATGTAACAATTTATTATTTTTTAAAAAGACTTTAATATGCTCCACCTCATTTAATTCTCACAACAAATCTATGGAATAGGAACTATCCCATTTTTCAGATGACAGTACTAAGGCTCACTGATGTCACTGACCCCAGGTCACACACCTGCCTCCAAATATTTATATCTTTTACTCTTGTGCCACTCTTCAAAAGAGAGCTAACTGATGGTAGAATGGGAATATTGAGTAACCTGTGTATTTTTTATGCTCTATTCCACAGAGATGTCTTGGGGGACTGCCCCAGTGGCCATGTGAGTGGGGTTGTAAGCCCCCACTTTTTTTTAGAATCAGGGAATCTCCCAACTATTTTACATTTCTGTTGGAGTTTTGCTTCATTGCATTTGAAAACCCAAAGGATTCTGTGATCCCTAGTGGTTCTTTCTGCTTTCCCATTTAGGTGGATGACTTCTGGGGGCCTTTTCTGTACAAGGTTCATGCTTTCCAAACCTGAGGTCTCTTGAAATGTCAATATCCAGCTCTGGTACAATAAAGAGTCTTTAGGTTTGGATCTCTTTTTTTAAAAAAAAAAAAAAAGGCGAAGGTGATGGGTAATTCCTCAAAAGCAGATTCCCACTGGACTCCCATTCCCAGCCAAGCTGACACCCTACATCCGGTGCCCTGTTCCCTCATACAGCCCTGCTTACGTTCCATTTCTATAGCACCTTTTCTTGGCCAGCTCATCGCGCATGGAAAATAAACAATAACATAAGTTTGGAAGTTTGCCGACTTCTTAGGGGCCTAGGAGCTGCCACTAGCTAGCTACCAGACCCCCATAAACTAAATCTTTTTTTTTGTTCCCCTTTGTACAGATCTAAGGGGTGATTGATTTACTGTTGTTTTTTTAAAGGAACCCCTCAGCTCAGTGACCCATTAACAGCAGAACTAATTCACTGAGCTACGATAACAAACTTACACCCGCAAAAGCATATTCAAGGCAACCACGAGCTTTGAAATGTTTGTTTTTCTTAGGATTTCTGATAGATGAGGTGACAAAAGCAGCTGGATAAAATTCAAAATGCATAACAGGATTGGGTTCTCAGGAATGGGGGGAGCAATGGGCTGGGACTCCCCAGGCAGGACGAAAGGGTAGAGACGTTGCTGGGTCAACTTTTTCCAGTTGCTTTTCCTTCCTGGGTGCTCCTTCTCAGGCCTGGTCACTCGTAGGGTAAAAGGTCTTAGTACAGTACTATCAACATAACTTGCAAAGGTGGACATGGTTTATGTCTGTGCTGTCCAGTGTGGTGGCCACTGGCCTTATGTGGACATTGAGTACTTGAAGTACAACTAGAGCAACTGAGAACCTGAATTACCAGTCTTTAAAATTTTTTTATTAATTTAAATTGAAATAGCCACCCGTGTCTGGTTGCAACAATACTGATATAACTGTGATATGCCAGACTCTGCATGAAATTCTTTATAGGCTTGTCTCAACGAATAACCCAAGGTAAGCACTGTTAATATCACACAGATTTACAGAAACAGAAACAGAAAGTGTGGGTCAGGTAGCTTAAGTAACTTGTCCAGGGTCATAAGATAAAATAAGGCAAAGGTGAAACTTAAACCCAAGTCTTTCTTACAATAGAGCCTGTGTTATTAACCAGTAATTATCTGCCTCACTTTCCGATCTGGGGAAGGTTGAGAGGGTCCCAAGTGCTTAAATCAAGCAGGTACCTGGCAGATGATGGGGGCAAGCCTAGTTCAGCAGGCTGAGCAAAGCACCAGGGGAATATGGTCATGTGAGCTGTTGGATACGCTCTTGTTAGAGTAGCAGCAACCCTGACTCTATTTCTTGAAGATAATAAGCCATTTAAGGTTCTTGGAAGAGGACACTCCAGTCCTTAAGAGTGCAGAAAACCAGGCTTTCTTCAGCCTACAGAAACAAGTGTCTTGATATCATCTTTCTGTGTGTTGGTACCTCTTAACATGCATACATGCATTGACACAGCAATGCCATCTGCAAGGCACATATCCAAAGCAAATAAATCAATTGATGTCTTCAAAGAATTAGCCAAAAGAATGCTCTTAATATTTATTCTCCAAATGTTTGCTAGGTATTTACTATGTGCCAGGCATAAAATAAAAATATGTGTGAAATATTAAAAACTGATTATGCACCCAAAGATAATGGATTCCTGAAGTAAATGGCAAGGTATCCATATGACAGAACATTACATGGCCACTAAAGATAATGTAGAAAACAGTTGAGGAGCATGAAGAAGAGTAGAGTAACTTAGTGGTTCAGACCATGAAGTCTGGAGTGAATGAACCATGCTTGAATCTCCCACGTCCCAGCCTTTGATCCTAGGCACGTTACTTCTCCTCCCTGTGCCTCAGTTATCTCATTAACACCACAAAGGATAAACGTACTCACCTTGCATAATCATACAAACAAAGGATTCAGAACTGTCCTTGATAACATAATTAATGCTTAATAAATGACAATAAGTAGGATTATTTCTTAACTATTTATTGTGAAAAAGGTCACAGAGCCATATGTAGAGTGTAAGACCTGTGTATATGTATATGACGAGAATTACAGAAATTCACTACAGATACTCCCATCCATGTACACATACACACACACACATATACTAGCATTAATTGTGTCATCTACAGGTAATTGGTTGGGAGTGATGTTTATTTCTTTATAACATTTTTTGGCATGTTTCAGATGTTCTATAATGAATATCTGTAACACTCATAATCATTGATTATTATGACTGTTATTATCATTATTATTACTTTAAAACAACAAAAAGGGGCTTTTTCAAAAGGCAACCACTGAGTTATCTATGCAGTAGACATGAGTTTGCTTGTTAAATGCTCTTGTCAGCTTTATGAGGCAAATAGCATCATTATTCCTCATTTTACAGTGGGTGAAAGTACTTTCTGTGTAGGGACAAGATGGGGACAGAAGAACTGGATGAGTTGGCTAGTTCTGGAGACCAAATGAAGTGACCACAGATATTGGAAGGGGAGACATTTGAAGCAAAAAGCCAAGTGAGGCTACTCTAGACATTAGCTAATTGAGACAAAGTTTTGTGATAAATGAAAACCTTCTGGCACCTCACTGAAGATTCTGATAGCAGCTAAGTCTCTAAGTGATGTACCCTGGGACAAATGTTTTCCACCTTCCGCTTTTAAGGACAAATACATTCCTGTTCCTCTACTAGGTTCTATTGCCTATCCATTTTTAAAATTAATTCTTTTTTAACTGAATTTTTCATATTTATGAAAATGGTCTACTTTTTAGTTATAAAGTAAAATACACTTATTTTGAGGGGGAGAAAAAAATCGAAGTTTATAGAGGAAAAAATACTATTTTTTTTCATCCTCATTCATCTTGAAAGGGGGTTTATGTGTTCTAGTTCATTGAATCCTTACAACTATATGGGGTGAGTTGACTTAAATGTCCCCAATTAATATATGAGGGAAGTGAGCCTTAAGGTTATTTCATTTTTTTGTTCATACCTGATTAGTATTCTGTTCAATGCCTATACCTTAAAGTACACAATTGTTTCCCTATTAATGAACAGATGTGTTATTTCTAATATTATTACTGTTATAAATGATGTATCAAGAAACATCCTTGTACATGTATTTTTTTCCCCATGTTTGTCCAAGAGTATCTGTCTTTTTAATTCATAAACTCATTATTGCTAGATAAAAGAGAATGCATATTTTACATTCTGGGTTTTTTTCTGCTTCCAGTTTTCCAGCACTCACACATACACGAGCACAAACACACATATCACAAACACACACTATTCCCAGTGATGAGGCAATAAGCATTTACTAGCCTTAATCATGGTACAAACATTGTTCTTAGTGATCTATGCTCCTTCATCTTGGCCATGTTTTGAGATGAGCAATCTTGTTATCATCACTGTCTCCACTTTACAGACAGGAGAAGCTGAGGCATTGGGTGCATTAAGTCATTTGCCCAGTTGACTTCAAATTCTGCATGCGCTATCTAACTACATTGTCATACTTCTTTCCTTAGCCATTGTGCTCTTCTTTTGCATCTAACCTATTCTCAGTGGTTTTTCTAAGACTTTAAAGATGAAGTACAAAGTTCATAGCAACAGAGAAAGAAGTACCCAGTGATCTAGCCACTTTCAGACTGAGGCCTTTGGACTCCAAGTAATGAGGAGCCATAGAATATTTGGTATTTGGGAGTTACATAGTGGATCTGGATTTGAAAAATATTTACTTGATTTGTCACTATTACACAGTGCTTGTTAAGGGATGTCAGGTTTTTCTGCTTCCTCCAAATGTTTTAAAGACTTCCCTAGGGTGCTGGAAAGGAGATTGTCAAAAATTACTAAGGGGATTTAAGACAGCTTCTGTGTATAACCTCCTTCACACCCCTGTCCCTTCCCTAAGCTTGATTCTCAAGGTCATATCCAACTGCTCAGCACCTGCCCAAATTTATTTTTTGTTTGTTTGATAAGAAGAAGTGAATGTATGCTGCTGGATTCCCAGTCGCAGGTTTATTTTAAGATCTGGTGAGCCCCGTGCTCCTTGTCTGGGACCCAGCTGTAGAAACCCTGACCAGGTGGACACCTCTGGGAAGTCATGTTTTTGGAAACCAAGCCAAAACAGTGCCTTGCCTTGCCCCTGGTGCAGCTGAATAAAGCTGTTGGAGGGAGAAATGGGAGGCAAGCTTCTTCCCTGGGGGCTGGGTCTTGGGTCACTGCCTTCTGTCCACACCCTGTAATAGAGAGGATAGGATTGAAGGTCATTAGATCTAAAGACACCTGAGAGATTGTGTTCCAAGCCCCCTCAGACTCAGGCTCAACTCCCATTTATCAGCCACCTGCAGGATACTATACACATACAAGGTCTCAAGTATGCTGAGAAAGTTTTTAGATTGATGAGAAGGATGGCCTTGGAGTCAGGACTGCCTGAGTACAAATCCCAGATGTATCCCTAGTTCTGTAACTTTAGAAAAGCTGCCTGCCCTCTCAGCCTCAGTTTCCTTCTCTGTAAGATAAAGAAAATAATAGTATGTACTCCAAAAATAGTGCAAAGGGAAGGGTTAAGTGTATCTAAAGCAGAGTGCACCATGCCTGACTCATACTAAGCATGCAATAAATGCCCCAATGACAGTACTGTGTGAGAGTTGTTATTGCTCATGCTTCAGCATGCACACTACCTTGGAGTGTTCCTGGGTCTTCCAGACTCTCTGGCCTGTGCTCTCTGCATAAGACACCAAGACTCTGTAGTCATGTAGCTCCAGCTCCTTCTCTTGCAATCCCCCCGCTTTCTTTTCTGATCTTAGCCATGCAATCTGATTGACCTCAGGTACTTCCTTCTTCAGACACCTTTCTGGTTCACCTCCCTTGCCCCCCATATTGTCTTCCTGCCCTCATCAGTGGTTGACATCACAGACCTTAACAGCCTAGTAACAGCCTTGACTCTATAACTAGACTGGTAGCTCTTCAAAGGCAGGGACGTTTTAAGTTTCATTTTTCCATGCCTTTGGCACAGAGTAGAGAAGACACAGTAGACACACAAAAGGTTTGTTTGAAGGGCAACATCACTGCATCAGTGAATAACAGAATTAATGTGCGGATGAATGAATATGAAGGAATAAGTTGAAATTAGTGAACATACAAATGAATGAGTGGATGAATTAGTGGATAAACAAGTAAATAAATGAGTGAGATATATTGAATGAGGAATGAGCGAGGTAGGGAGTAAGGGAATTTTTGGCTTAGTGACCAGTGGATTTGGGGCCCATGAAAAGCAGCTGGTCTTACCCATCTTTCCTGCCTTGACTTCTGCACTGCTCTCTCCCCAGTCTTAGGCATACTTTTTCAGTTCCATCCACCCTCCTCTTTCTCCTGTTTCCTCTCACCTGTCTCCAGAAGTGATGACTATACTAATTTGTTCACAGACCATTAACTCTTGAGCCCTGGAGGAGGCCAGCCATGAGTTGGCAAGAAAGGATTGGGGTGCCGGCTCCGTGGCCGCCAGGAGACGTCATAACTCTCTCACATGCCCGCCCCTGTGGCTCGGTGCTTATCACTTTCTCTGCCTGCTTGCAGATGATGACTGTACAGACTCCTTCACGCCCAATCAAGTTGCCAGAATGCACTGTTACCTGGACCTGGTATACCAGAGCTGGCAGCCCTCCAGGAAGCCGGCACCTGTTGCCCTCGCCCCCCAGGTTGTGGGCCATACAACAGATTCCATGACGCTAGAGTGGTTTCCACCCATCGATGGCCACTTCTTTGAAAGGTGAGTGTATCCTGTGAAGTACTGATCCCTCTTCTGCCAAGAAGAGGGAAACTGGGAAGGAAGCAGCATTCCTTGGAGAGGAATGTTGCTGTGTTTCTTGTTCTTGTTCAGAGGGTACCACCCACCACCTAGCACCATGATCTGCACATACAAGCACACTGTAAATTTTGGGTCAGGGAATAAATGAGTGATTGCTGATAGAAAAGAATAAGTAATAATATTTTTAAATTTTTTAAATTTAAAGATACGGGGTACAATTCAGAATTAGGTAGATAAGTGATCATCGTACAGATAAAGTTTGGGATTTTAAAGTGAATGCTTGTTTAGGTTGGCTTTGTTATTAGAAGCGTGGCAATCAGCCGGGCCCGGTGGCTCAGCCTGTAATCCCACGCCTTGGGAAGCTGAGGTGAGTGGATTGCCTGAGCCCGCGGGTTCGAGACCCGCCCGGGCAACTTGGCGAGACCTCATCTCTACAATAAATCAAAAACCAGCCGGGCATGGTAGTGGGCACCTGTAGTTCCAGCTACTTGGAAGGCTGAGGCGAAAGGATCGCCGGAGCCCAGCAGGTCGAGGCTGCGGTGGCCGGGAGTGGCCACTGCACTCCAGTCTGGGTGACAAAATGAGACTCCAACTCAAAAAACAAAACAAAACAAAAATAACAAAGAAGTGTGGCAATCTCTATTGCTGGAAACCTCTGTTCTTTTATCTCCATGAACTCAGGAGTTAAAATTGCCTCTAGTTAATGAGCAATTATGTTATGTTATATATTATATTATATTATATTATATTATATATGAGTATATATTTATGTGTGTATTATATGTCTGTATTCATACATATGCAAAGAATATATACACATATATATAATATATAATCGCAATCTTTGTCTATGCCAAGTATCTTTTGTAGAGTTAATGGTAGAATTTTTTAGAAGATCAGGGAATGATATACTGAGGCACAAGATACTTCTGTTCTGCTTTCCTGTCTGTTTACTAAATAACTATTTGACCTTGGGCCAGTCACTTTCCCTATCTGTCTCTGATTCTTCTCCCCTGAAAATTTGGTCTAATGATGCCCCCGTGGCCTGAAGTAGAGATCTGAATCAAATGGTCTCTTGTGGTTCCTTTCTCCATGGAGACTTCTTAAGGAACTCAAGATTTAAGTGAACCAAATCTAAAGAGGTTATGAAAATACACCAAGATGTTTGAATCTATTTTGGAACTTTGCCATGATTCAGGGGAAGATTAGTATATTACCCTACCCGAGCCTTTCTTGAGGATGTTTCATCTAGTAGTGGTTATATAACATTAATGATGGTGAAAATAATCATGCTTATAATTAATTAGAATTACTCTGTTGTAGTTGCCACTGTATATCCATTGCTTACTATGTAACAGATTCTGTACTAAATCCTTTATATACAGAATCTCATTTAGTCTTTCCAGTAACCTTGTACAAAAGGGATCGTCTTCTTTATGTACCACATAAGGAGAGAATTGGAGCTAAAAGAGGCTGAGAGATTTGACCAAAAGTCCATAGAAAGTGGTTGGATCTGAGCTCGAGTTCACATTTTGTAATACCTTGTCTCAGACTCCCACGTGCTTTCATGAAGTTGTTTCAAAACTTGAGTTACAAAGGAGGTGTTACACCTCCCCCAAAAATAAAACCCCCAAAAGGGTGACAAAGAATTCTCATTTAGAAGTGTATTTGTCTGTTTGTGTGTATATATAAAAAACATAGGAGGCAAAGAACCTAAATGATACTCTCAAAAGAAGACACACAAATGATCAGCAGATATATTAAAGATAAAAAAAAAACTCAACCACAGTGAGAAATCATAACCACAGTGAGAAAGTATCTTACTCCTAGAATGACTGTTATAAAAAAGATGAAAGACAATAAGCATTGCCAAGGGTGTGAAGAAAAGGAAATTCTGCACTGTTGGTGGGAATATAAATTAATATAGCCATTATGGAAAACAGAATGGTGATTCCTCAGAAAACTAGAAATAGAATTACCATATTATCCAGCAATCCTACTTCTGGGTATATGTCCAAAACACTGAAATCAATATGCTGAAGAGATATCTGCACTCCCATGTTTATTGCAGCATTGTTCACAATAGCTAAGATATGGAATCAACCTAGATGTCCATCATCAGATGTATAGATAAAGAAAATGTGGTATACAAATGGTCTCCAACTTATGATGGTTTGATTTACAATGTTCTGACATTACAATTGTGAGGAAGCAACATGCATTTAGTATTGCTTTCAGTAATAAGATGGGATAAGCCCATCTTAAGTTAAAACTATGTTAAGTTGAAAAATGTGGTACATATACACAATGGAATACTACGCAGCCATAAGAAAGAACGAAATCATGAATTTCGCAGCAACCTGGATGGAACTAGAGTCTATAATACTGAGTGACCTCTCACAGAAACAAAAAACTGAGTATCACAT
>CAUYQG010183019.1:0-25300 GCA_963574415.1 Tarsius wallacei
ACGCCCGGCTACTTTTTTTGATTTATTGTAGAGATGAGGTTTCACCTGCCCAGGCAGGTATCGAACCCGCGGGCTCAGGCAATCCACTCACCTCAGCCTCCCAAGGCGCGGGATTACAGGCTGAGCCACCGAGCCCGGCTAGAACAAACTATCTTTAACTGAGACTTACAATTCAACACTATCCATTTAACTTCGTATTTTATAATCATTCTAACTAATGTTAACCATTTTGTCCTAATATATGTAAGCAACATTTCATGATATGCCAAGTAACATATTGTTCAGTCAAACTAGGACATAATTTATTAGCTCATTCTCTAAACACAATTTCGAAATGCATAAAACCTAACTACTGTATCAGAAAAATCTTTATGTCCATCATGATACTACATGAAATTTCAAAGATTCATCCAAATGAAAGTACCATTTAAAAAGGCAAATGTGCTTCCAAAATACCTTCAGTAATATAATCAGTGAAAATAACCTATTGTTTCCTTATAGCACTGAGGATATTTTTAGAGTACAATAAAGCCTGGACTTAACAGCCCTGAGAGACCTGAATGCTCTCACATTCACAGCAAGGGGAAAGAGTTCAGTGTCACTCAGACAAACCTCACAGAGCCACACCATAGGGAGGAGCCAAAAACAAAGTCCCCAGTTATAGAGCAGCAAAAAAATGTGTCCCTATCCTGGGAAACGATGAAAGAACCCTGTCCCTCTGTGGAGGCAGCAAGCACTAATGTCAGATATCTCAACACTGTCCACAGCAAGGACAGATGTGAGAGAAACCCAAAGGAGGAACCGCAGAATGCAAGGATGGTCAGAAAAAAGATGTGGCGAGTACTCCTGAAAAGGCAAGAAACACTGCAATGGGGAAGAAGTTGGGCAGGCAGGAGGTCAGTCCTGGAGGAGGCAGACCTACCTCTGCATTTGCAATAAATTTTATATAAGAATATGCTATGTCATCTCACTCGGGAGATAAGGATGCTGTACATGCCATAATAAAGCTTTCAGGAGCAAATGACCCATGGCGAAAATAGTGAGCATGAGAGATTTGCTGGGAAAGGCATTTGCAAGCCCTATAATGAACACAGACTTACTGCCAGGCCACCTTACAACAGAAGAAGAGTAAAGGCTCAGTGAGCGTTAACAATGCAAGTTATACATTTTACAATGGCATCTTTGATTTTCTTCACAGCAGCTACACATGCTAGATACTACGCCAGCATCATCATCATCACATTTTACAGATGAGAAAAATGGAGGCACAGAAAGAGTAAGCCATTTGCACAAGGCCACATATCTAGTAAGTTCAACAGAAAGGCAAACTAAGTAACTAATCAGTATGACTTTATGACCTCATATTTAAACTACAATTAGTGTACCATTTACTAAAATATATACATATAATAGCTTAATATATCTTTCTTGTAAAATGGTTAAAACTAAAAATCTCAAAAGGAAAGCCATAAATGATCCAGGAAATTTTGTTAACTAGAATATCATTCTCTACCATTATAAATAACCAAGATATGAGAAATCAAATCAGAAATGGGATAAATATATTCTTTTCCTATTCTATAGTTATGCAGAATGATAAAAAAATGTTTAAGATGCAGACAAATTAAAATACACTGGTGATATTTTTGAATTACAAAAGTAATGCCAACTAATATTTGCAGACAAGATGCTGGTGCCCAAGAGTTCTGCTGAATTGGTACTTACCTATTTTGGGTGGGGTTCTTATACCAGTCCCTAAAAACTGGTGTCACACCATACAAATATAAGGTTGACAATGATGCAAGACAGGGCCAATTTTTGGCATACCACCCAACAGTAACTGATGTGTCGTTTATGGAAAGGTCAACATGCTCCATGATATATTCTTTTCCACTTTTTTCTTTCAATATAATTGCCCAACCTAAACCAGATATTCTGGAAAAAGAAAAGAAAGCTAAAAATATTTATCTCATTGTAAAAAAAAAAAAAAAGTGCTAAAGGCAATTTCACATTCATCTCTAAAGCATCTAATTCCTTAAAAGTCAAAGTCAAAATTCACAGAACACACCTGACATTATTTTCATCTCACTAATACTGTAGTTCTCTCTGTAACTTCTCTTCACCTAACACTCATTGAACATCTATGATGCTCCAGGTAATGGTAATAACCTACATAAGACAAAGGTTCTACCCAGAAGAGAAGATACCTGCGGCAGTCTTGGTTTACTAGAGCAGATCACTAGCTTATTTCTGCTTTCCATAAAAATTTTCGGCTATATACCAGTCTTCCCTCAGATTCCCTTGATTGGTTCCAGGACCCCAGGACACCAAAATCTGTGGATGTTCAAAAGTCTCCTCTATAAATGGTGTAACATTTGCATATAACATTGGCACATACTTTAAATCATCTCTAGACTACTTACAATTTAAATACTAGGTAACTAGTTGTAAATAATGTCTTGGGGTATTTTTGTATTCATTTTTATTATAAGACTGTTATCTTTATTGTTTGGGGGTTTTATCTGAGTATTTTCAATCCACGGTTGGTTGAATCCATGGATGCAGAACGATAAGTGAATATGGGGTAGAAAAATACTCCATATTTATATTTGCACAAAAACACAAAAAGAATTCTTCACAATTCAAATTACCTATACACCCTATGTACACAATACTCTGAGATAATACCATCATTCTTTTTTGGTTATAAACAGAAATGTTTTACAGTACTGTCAAGTAACTTCTCTGGCCGCTGTTCAAGAACACAATGCATACCTGAGGGCCTCTTTGGTCTTAGCCGGAAGGCCTGTGTAAGGGTTGACATATTGGAGAACATGAGCTACTGAGGCTTTTACAGATGCTATTTGTTTTCTGATATATTCTTTCTTCCAGTACCCAGCTTCCTTATCCTCAACTGACAGTAAGCTCATTGACACAGCTGTGTCTTCCACTGAATCAACATCCCAATTAAATCTTTTAGGTGAAAAAGCAATCGAGTAGATTCTGATCCAAATAAAACTGGGGGAAAAGGAGGAAATATGTCAACTGAGAGACATTACTATGTACCTGCAGTAGTAATATATTAAAGATGCATAATAATTTTTAAATAGCCCAATTCCGAGAATAAGTCAAGCTGAACATTTACAGTTGTCCATGTGTTTAAAGTGAAATGCAGTTTGAGACTTAGTGTTTTAGGCTTAACAATACCAAAAACACACGAAAAAAGGAAAAACCTGTTTCCCAGGGTCAAGTTTAAAGTGAGCAATCTCACGTTATTTGAGATCAACCAAACCGCTGCCTTCCTACATCAATAATTGAATAGGAGGTGTATTATTAAAAACTAACTGGAAGCATATGCAGTGTATATAAAATATATATACATGCTTTTTAAAAGATCAGAAAGAACATACATACTCCAATAAAAACAGTGAATAACTGAATTGTATATTATTTTGCTTTCTACTTTTTAATTTTTCGACAATGAACACGCATTGTTTTAACAAAGAAAACAGTGCCACCATTACTTGTTATTAATAACTTATTATTGATAACAATAACATCAATAATAACAATTAACAGTGAGGGTTAACAAGTTTTTTGAGCATTTACTAAGTGTCAAGCGTGGTTTAAGCACTTCATATACATTAACTCATTTAATCCTCACAACAAACCCAGGAGATAGTTTATATTATTGTTCCCATCTACAGATGATGTAACTGAGGCCCAGTTGCAAAGTGGCACAGCCCACATCTGTATACTCAAGCACGTGGTGGAGCTGGGATTTAAACCCACGCAGTCTCAACCAGAGCTCACACACTTATCCCGTATACATCACTGCCACTTCACTAACATGAAGAAATGGGGTCAAAGAAACTGAATAAGCTATCCAAATTCACACGGCCTATGAGCCTCAATGTTGGGATTCAAATTCAGCTTTGACACAAAGCCTGTGATCCTTCCATTCACTATTAAGAAGAGAACATGAAAAGCCACCTGAGCACTGGTATTGGCAATGGGCCTAAAGCTGGACCCGAAGGCGCCTCTCTCTCAATGAGCATCCCCATCAGAAGTCAGAAACAAATTTTACATAAATAAAACTTAATTATTTGCTATTATGTTTCCACATTTCTATTTAGAGCAATATGGATGCCCGGAGACACCCAGGCATGCTCTGGAGAGGCATAACCATTTCATCAGTGTAGCAGAAAAGGATCCTTTCTCAAATACATGACTTTGGAACCCACCTTCTTGATTCAGACATAACAGGGACTTCCCAAACTCACACATGATCCAACTCCTTTTGACAATTCTATCTAGTATGGATTTCTCGAGTCATTTCTCAACCCACAAAATAATTTCACACCAAGCTTTTGCCTTAAAGTATTTATGTTTTCAGTTCAGAAATGTCTAGACTTTCATATGTAAGCTAATAGATATGATTATTTGAATACATCTAAGTAAATCTGAAATCATTTCGCCAAAATTCCTTGAATAGACACTTCTTAAAACTCCCTTTGCATAAAAGTTTGCTTGCATGTTCTTCACATTTATTTTATTCATCATCTCACTCTACATAAATGTTCCTTTAACAAAACCATTACAGACCTCAGATTTCCCACATCAGCACTACCTAAACTACTGCTTATACTATATTTACGTGTTGTAGCACTCACAAACTAAGAAAACAAACACAGCCCTTGAGAGGGGAATCACAGCATAAACTCCACACACAGCAACGACAAGTATACCTAACATTTGTATGATGAACTAGGCTCACACACATTACCTTATTTAAGTAACCCCCCCCAAAATTTTATATCATAGATTCTCCTTGATTATTTAATAAAATATAAATGTTAAATTTAAGATACTCTTAACAGTCTTCAAAACCCAAACACATAATTATTTCTTAATCCCCAAATGCTCCATCCTGTTAGATACTTAGGCAGATCTGAAGACAAGAGCAGATGTATCTACTATGACTATCAGTCAGGTCTAGAAAAACTTCAATCAAACAAGTTGTTCAGAAAATGGGGCTAATGTAATGTTCAGACAAATCATGTTTCTCAGAGTACATGGCCAATAAAACCCCCATGTAATGATGCAGTTGCTGCCTCCAACATCCAATTTCCCCATGCAGAGATCAGTGTTCATGTTGACAGAGGTCACCTTATGGATGGAGGGGGCACAGGGAAGGCCCCCACCTTTCAAGCATGTCTGCTTGTAATCATCAGTGTAATTAACTACAATATGTGTGCCTGTCCTCTCTTTAGAAGCAATGCTTAGAGAATACTGTTAACTTTTCAAAAACAAATACTGATTACCCATTCAACTGCTATACATCCTTTCATGTAGTCTGACTTTATTTAAAAAATATAATTCAACTTAACACAATTAAGATTTATCCTTTGAAAAAGAAAAGAAATATGAGCATAGATTTATCAGAAGCTCAGATGTCCAAAGAACAACTTCTAAGAACGTGGGATTGGCATATAATTATTAGTAAAAACATGCCAAAAATATTACTAAAGCTATCTTCCAAATCTGCTTAAAGGTCTGGTTCCTGCATCACCAAACCTATCAAGGTGAAGTGGAGAGAGGTGACACTTAAAGAAACTAAGACATTTACAATTTATCAGCTTATCTAAGGATTCTGAGTTATATTCTTAAATAAAATGAGAACCCTCCAGAATGCTACAGTCTTAGACATCTGATGACTCCTTCCTTGAAAACTGCCCACTGTATTTTTGCTTTAGTGAACACCTTCATTTTACTAGATCAACTGTCTTAGTCCATTTGTGTTGGTATAAAGGAATACCTGAGGCTGGTAATTTATAAAAGAAAAAGTTTATTTGGCTCACAGTTCTGCAGGCAGATGAATCAGCATCTGTTTTTGGTAAGGATTTCATGCTGCTTCCACTCATGGTGGAAGGCAAAGGGGAGCCAGCATGTGCGGCAGATACTACATGGCGAGGGGCAGGGGCAGAGCACACATGTGCACAAGCTAGACAGAGAAGGGAGGGAGTGTCAGACTCTTCAACAACCAGCTCTGGTGGGGAGTAACAGAGTGAGAGCTGCAAGGATGACATCAAACTATTCATGAAAGAGCCACCCCCATGATTCCAACACCTCCCATCAGGCCACACCTGCAACACTGGGGATCAAATTTCAACATAAGGTCTGAGGGACAAACATATCCAAACTATAGCAGTCTTTAAGAAACAGACACATAAAAATTGCTCTACATTCATTCCACAACTATTGTCAAGAACATGATTCATTATTTCACTCATTAATCAGTGTGTGTATGTGTATGTGTGTGTGTGTTTGTGCACTGATGCGGATGGATGGATGAATGGATGGATGGATGGATGGATGGGCGGGCAGACATACAGACATATTCTTCCATACAGAAATGCGAGTCCATAGGCAACTGTACCAGAACCAGCTGGGAAAGTTAAAAAAAAAATCTAGATCCCTAGTTCACATTTCTGGGGACTAACTCAATGCTTTGGAATCCATATTTTAAAAACTTCTCCAGGTCACACAAATGCAGAGTCAACTGCGGAAATGACTATCTAGTGCATCTTTTTTGTTTTTAAATTAAAAGATAAGATAAACCACCCATCATTTCCAACCAGGGAATGGTATATGTTCCCTCTGAGTATGAATATGATTGAGAACAGCTTAAATAAGGTCTGAGGGCTTATTAAGCCGACACCTAACATCAAAGATGCACAAAAAGCCGGATGTGATGGCTCATGCCTGCAATCCCACCACTTTGGGAGGCTGAGGCGAGAGGACTGCTTGAGTCCCAGAGTTCAAGACCAGCCTGGGCAACATGGCAAGATCCCATCTCTACAAAAAACAAAAAAGATGCACTAGACTAGTCATTTCAGAACTTGACTATTCATTTGTGTGACCTGGGGAAATTTTTAAAATATAGATTCCAAAGCACTGAGTTACAGTCCCCAGAAATGTGAACCAGGGATCTAGATTTTTTTTAACTTTCCCAGCTGGTTCTGGTACAGTCTCCCATGGACTCGCATTTCTTGCCCACCATGTTCCAAGATTAAATAATATTACAGTCCCCCTTCCATCAATCTCCATTTCCTTATCTAGGAAACAAAAACACCAGTTAAAACTTGCATGCCCTCTCATCTTGCTGTTTCCCCTAGCTGACATGTGGGTTCTATGTAGGATCAATATTTGTCAGATCTTTTGATACTGAACGAGAGAGGGTCCTAAAAAACCCAAGATATTCAGCTGTAAACCACAAAAGTCTCATTAGAAGCTAGGAGGATTCTACCATCTCTCCCTCCAAGATAAAATTCTGAGTTGCAGGCTGAGATCACAGTGAGCAAACACAAGCAAGGTTTTTTCCTGCTTGTTCCTAGATGTTCCATGGGCTTAGGTGAGGGTGGGGAAACCCTCTGTCCTCTGGCTCCCTGCTTCCAAGCCTCCACCAAAACACAGTCTTGGCCTCTCTCCTTCCCTCTTGCTCTCCCCACAGAGTAGTACACTTGATTGGTATCTTTGGGAAGAGGAGTTAGGTATACTTGGCCCCTTCCTCTTCTTTCTCTAAGATCTCATTCTGCTCTATGAATGTCAGGCTTGGGTTGAAAGGGCCAGGTTCCTGCTGCTTGAGATTGTGTAGATAAGTCTTATTCTGGGGTGAACACAGCCAAGTCCTACTGGCTAACTGACCTAAAGCAACATTCTCCAATGGCCACAGACATAAAAAGTTTGATCTCTGGGAGTACATACAAAGAATATTCCTTTCTTTTAGCATACAAGTGCAAATATTTAAAAATACCATTGACTACTTAAAGCATTAGCCAAATTATATCTGTGTCTAAAAAAATACTCTTGAAATTAACTCTCTTAAATTTTAAAAACTGCTTTAAAATTTCTAACTTCTTGTCATGACTTCCATCAAACTGTCATCAAAACATAGCAGAGAGATTGGGTTTTCTCCTTACTTGTCATTGGCCAGATGGTAAAAGCGCCTGTTTACACATCCAATAAGCAGCAGGCTCACGTCATCCAGGTAGGAAAATATCTTCAGCAAGATTTCAGGAGGCATTCTGAGAGGGGGCAGAAATTGGAAAAATGGACCAGAGCTTAATCTACAAATACCCAGGAAACAACTGGCCATTCATCTCTAAATAGAGGGCCATAAGTAGTCTCCCTCCTGTACAAGAAGCAGACTGTACACTCATCTTCAATTATTTTCTTGATTGAAATGTTCTGGTTATCACAATTCTCATGCCATAAACCAATAAAGAGACCCAAGGGTACAGAGAGTGAACTTCTTAGCATTTCAATCACGTTCACACACGAGTCAACAGACAGGATTCCACTGCTTACTTATGATAGCACATATTTTTCTTTGGTGAGATAAAAGGAAATAAAGGTCAGAGAACACATTTCTAGCTATTAATAAGAAAGACACAGATGCCCCTCCCCCTTGAAAAGTAGGGGTAATGAGAAATATCAGCTTACTGCCCGCCTACTCTACCACTCTGAGCACCTGCCTCCTAAACGCCCTCACACTTCCTCTAGGGTGCCAAGGAGATACCAAGCCCTGTAAAGTTTTCTGAAGTGTCTTTTTCATTTATGTGCCTAAATATGATATTACATGTATTCCCAACATTACATCGATTTCTATGATCTAAGAATTCTACAAAGCATGCTAAGAATGAATGAGCCCTAATGTAACTTTATGAACAAATGGAAAGGGAGCCATAGCAGACTGTATCAAGGGTTAGGGGATGGGGTCTAGGGATAACAGACTGGGGGGAAAAAAACCCTCCAGCCAATTTAAAATGGCTTGCCCATACTCTCAACTTGTGATATTATTTTAATTTTTTTATTTATGATGAGAATCAGATTGCCAAATGTTTCACAGGGAAATAATTAGTCCTAAAATTCTGATAATATAGGGAAAGAAGAAAGTGGATTCTCAAAAAAAAGACAGTTCATGTCATACATATTATAAACGTGTCACTGTGCAAGTGCTCCCACTGCTCAAAGTTTCTGAGACATTTAACCAGAGACTTTCTGGAAGTCTAAACAGAAAGCTTTGCTTAAGTATCAGTTACATCCCTACGCCTATATAAAATACCTTACATTCAGAGTCCATAAATTAGAAGCTTTCCAGGAGGGAAGGTCTCTAAATGCTGTCTAATGCTAGATAGCAAAGTTGTAAGAAAACACATTTTTTGACCACTTAGACTATCCATTGCATGCCATTTTTATATTTTTAACTATTTAAAAGAAATTCATTGCTATTATTATTTAAAGCAGTACGATTCCAAAAAAACTTAGAGCTGGACTTAAAGACATCTTAGAAAGATATTCAGCAACTGTAAGAATTATTTATCTGGAATAAAATCCCATTCAAGACAGGCATTCAACAGGTTTTTACCTTCCTACCTACTGGACTAACATAATAAAAGGGACTACTCTCTGAGTACTTCTAGCAGAAAGAGAAAAGTTCTATTTTATAGTTAAGACAGTTGAGATCAAAGACATTCTTAATTACTGTTCATAAAGTTTCTTCAAAGCTGAAACAGTCAATGTTTACATTCATACTGGATTATTTTCTGTTGGACTCTAATTATTTCACATTGCCTAGAGGGAGATGGGATTATGAGGAGAAAAGAAGGAGGAGGAAGGCAAAGAGCCTGGATAAGCAAAGAAGCTCAAAATGAAAACTGCTTTAGGCCAATGGGCTTCCCTGAGAAAAAATGCAAGTCAACTGTCATGTTCATTTTCAGCAGTGTGGAATTCAACATGTGCATTCCATTGTCCCTGCTTCACACTGTGGATCTATGCCAGCAGCCTTGCATTCACACTTCTCCTTCACTTCCTTCTAACAGAGCGTCTGTGCTCTAGGTCCCCACCATGTCTTCTCCAGAACTCCAACCTCCCGTTCCTCCTCACCTCCTGCACCACTAACATCAGCCTCTGAAAACACTCTCCAGAATCCCACACCTGAAATGAGACTCCTCCTTTCATTCTCCCCATCCCCAATCTCCCTCCAACTACACACAATTTCTGTGCTCCCTCTCACTGCCAGGCTCCTTGGAAAGAACAAAAGAAAACAAAAAAAGTGTCTATACCTGCTGCCTCCACTTCAACGCCCCCTACTTTCTTTTTGTTCTTTTACATTTCAGTGTGAAATATAACACGCACACAAATCTGAAAATGAGTAGCCAGTTCATTTCCTTCCATGCACACATAACAGCTCTTTGAGGATGCCCACATTGTCCCTGCTGCCCAGCACCTACTGCCTCCTTCACTCCCCTCCCTGGGCAGCAAGTAACTGACCATCCCTGTTTCCACAGCACTCTCCTCTTCTGGTTCACAAGACACCCCCATCTCCTCAATTTCTAGGACCTCATGATCTTCCCTGACTGCTTGGTGTGTTCTCAATGTCTCAGTTCCTTCAGGCTTGCTCCTGGGCCACCTCTGCTTTTTCTTTCTACACCCTCTCCCTAAGATGTGCTGCTCCACGACTGCTGACTCTGGCTAGGTCTCACCCTGAGCCAGACAGTCTGGCATCTGTGAGGATGCCACCATCTGTCTGGCATCCACCTTTGCGTGTGTCCCAAGCATCTTGGCTGTAACAAGTCCAAAGTAATCATCGTGACGCTCTCTTCTTTCCTGACGCCACCTCTTTTCCATCTCAATCTGCACCACCTCCACTCACATATCTGCTCAAAGCAACAGTTTTGTGTTTCCCTCACATCCACATCTAATTCACAAAGAAGTCATGTAAGTTCCACCTCCAAGCATATCTCACATGTGCCTGTGTCCCTCCATCTTCCCTCCTTCTAAAAAGACAGGTGAACAAGCAAATAAGATAATTCTAGAACTTACATAACATCACACCATGCTGTAAATAAAGTCCACACCCCTCCCCAGAGCCTGGCAGCCCTGCCTGATGTGTCCCCAAACTCAGCACCTCTGGTCCTCTCTGGCATGCTCTTCTCTAAGCTCATTCAGTTCTCATCGTGTCATCTCCTCGGGGAAGCCTTTCCCTACCATCCCACCCCACTCCCTGCCACCCCATCCCACTGTTCTGGTCTTAGAAATCCATCTGTTTCCTTGACAGCATGTATCCCAATTCATTAGGATTGACTTTCTTTTAAATCTTTCTCCCCCACTAGATCATCAACTTCATGAGAACACATGAGTACTCACCATTTGTGTACCAGCACCAAGCACCTGGTACCAAGTATGTCCTCTAATGTTTTGTGGATGGAATAACCCAATGAATACCTGCTCTATTTCTCATAACAGATTGCCGTATGACAGGTTATTCCCAGAGTACAGGAGTTTCGGTTTAAACTAATGTCTTCCGTTAAGTATCTGTTTTGGCTTTAAATTTCTCTTTAAAAATATACTGAAATATGTACACAAAAATATATATACTGTTAGCTGAGCTGGTTACCACACAATACCAAAGGCCCAGAATTCGAAATCAGGCAACTAGTGTCTGAATCACAGTTCTGCAAAATGTAGATTACATGGGCCTGCCTTCTTACCATGTAAAACGTCTCTGTGGTGACAGCAAGCATTCAGGGATCCACACAGTGCTTAGCATATAGTTAGTGTCCCATAAATGTTAGTATAGTATGATTCTACAGGCATCTAAGCACCAATTTCAAACAACTTTTTTTTAAGTTTCTATGGACCTTGGTGCTGAGAGTCACAGTACAGAGTCTTGCTGTGTCAAAATGGGTTCCCAAAACCCTGAAAACTAAGATTCAGAGAGCTCTGAAGACTGTAGAACATACTTTAATCTTTCTCCTTTTTTAAAGGTCCTTATCAACTGGAAAGTAAGTAATTTTGAAGAACATTTTAATAAAAGGAAAATTCAATTTGCTTGTCACTTTTAGAAGTTGCGTCTCATTAAACTCGTCTCATAAGAGTGGTGTGACAGCCTCATGACTCACATCCAACTCTCCACACTGTACATCTCCCTACACAATCCTATTCTTAGAGAGCTCAAAACAGCAACTTGGTATACACAGCCTCACAACTTTCTCTAATAACCCCATGACTAGAGTCCCCCCAGAAGTGACAGTCTACTCCTGCTACTCACCTGTCTAGGAACACAGCACAGCCAGCAGAGGCCTTCTTACCACGCTGTTTGCCTCTGGCACACTGCCGCAGAGAAGCATAGCCTGCAGCCAATTTGACCCCTGACTCCTTCCTGAAAGTAAATGTGCAAAATTCAAATTATGCAATTATCCAATGAGGTGAACTAGCTATTCCATTCCACAAAATTCTAAAGGATTCATAAACTCCAATAATTATTCACTGAAAAACTTCATCTCTGCAAAGAAAGAAAGGAAAGGAGAAAGGAGGAGGAACGCAGTACCTAAAAAATGTGTTTGGCCAGGCATAGTGGCTCACACCTGTAATCCCAGCACTTTGAGAAGCTGAGGTGCGAGGATCACTTGAGCTCAGGAGCTTGAGACCAGCCTGGGCAACATAGTGAGTCCTCGTCCCTACAGCAAATCAAAAAATTAACCAGGCGTGGCGGCATACACCTGTAGTCCCAGCTACTCAAGAGGCTGAGGCAGGGGGACCACCTGAGCCCACGAGGTCGAGGCTGCAGTGAGCTATGATCATGCCACTGCATTCCAGCCTGGGCAAAAGAGTAAGACCTTGTCTCAAAAAAAAGAAAAAAAGGCTTATGTGTACTGTGAAACACTTAGTATCCTAGCAAGTAAATCTACAAACTGGACTTAGTTGTATTTTCAGTCTCAGGTTTAATGATACCTGCTTCCATTATAAGCTTGTCAGCATGTCAGAGGTGCTATAAAATATAGTAAATGGTAACAAAAAGGATAAAATTAAATGTATTGATAGGCCAGTTGTGATACAATAGAAACCTAATAAAGATAGTATCAACAGATTTCTTTTAAAATTTCACATTGGCCAGGCTCGGTGGCTCAGCCTGTAATCCCATGCCTTGGGAGGCTGAGGTGAGTGGATTGCCTGAGCCCGTGGGTTCGAGACCCGCCTGGGCAACTTGGTGAGACCTCATCTCTACAATAAATCAAAAAAAAAAAAAAATTAGCTGGGCGTGGTAGCACATGCCTGTAATTCCAGCTACTTGGAAGGCTGAGGCGGAAGGATCGCCGGAGCCCAGCAGGTCGAGGCTGCGGTGGCCAGGAGTGGCCACTGCACCCCAGTCAGGGCGACAGAGTGAGACTCCAGCTCAAAAAAATAAAATAAAATAAAATAAAATTTCACATTATGAACTAGAATTGCCAACATAATCTATGAAGGATAAAGTCTGGTTCCAACTCTACCTCTGGTAGTCATAGTCACAGAAGTTCCAAATACTCATACAGAATTTTTTTCACATTTTGACATCTGACATTGAATGGAACATATTTTAATTGGCCATCTTTTTATCTTAACAGTACATTAAAAAAATAGTTCATCTCACAATCAATGGCTTTTTAGATTCCATGAAATAGGGTATAGTGTTTTATGCAATGAGTCCTTTTCAGAGGTTCCTAAAATAAATTTTTATGAAGATCAGTCCTCAAAACCAGTAGTGCTCAAAAGCAGCTTGGAGAGACACCAGAAAGTCACATGGCCCACAGCCTCCCCATCTAGGTAGCAGCCCCCTTTTACCCCACCTCCCCCTCGGGGACTTGAGGAGATATGCTATTTCTCTTGGAGAGGTTTGGGAGCTGCTTCTTTAAGCAGTACACTGCACACATATATTAGCAATGGAACCACCTCCTACCCAGCATGCTACTTAAGCAGTGACTAAAATCTACATGCTTGGTTCACCAACACCATTGCTTAAAAGATGTACAGTAAGTCTCCTACATATGAACGAGTTCCATTCTGAAAGCATATTTGTAAGTCTAATTTGTTCTTAAGTCCAACAAAGTTAGCCTAGGTACCCAACTAACACAATAGGCTATATAGTAATGTACCATAATAGGTTTATAATACTTTTCACACACATAATGAATTAAAAAGAAAACATTTTTAATCTTATAGTATAGTATGTGATAATGTACGTCAGACAGTGAACTAACTTACGTTATTGGACATACGAACACACGTTCTCCTCTTTGAAAGTCTGCAACTTGAAGGTTTATATGTAGTAGACTTACTGTACTCTCTTCACCAAGAGTTTAACCACCCTCAGTTTTTCATTCCAGATCGATTCCCCAGATTTGGACAAACTTAAAAAGGGGTGGGCAATGATTGGGAGCAAAAATGAGGTGTTCCAAGAACTTGGAAGGAAGGCAATTAACCATCTGGAAGCTAAAGTATGAAATCCACACACAAGGTATCTTAACAGAGGGTGGCATTCAACTCAGAGCACAACTTGCCACTAAGTGGCAATGGCAGCAAAAGGAGCCCTGGCCCAGGCCTCAGCTGACCAGATAACAGCTAGCCTGTGTCCTACCGCAGAGACAGTGCACCAAGATTTGCATGTGCCAGGAGCCACTCAAGTCACCCCGCAACACCATCTGCCATGCTCAGCAAGCATGATTCCCCATGTGTTTCTGAGCAGCCACAGAATGAGTTCCCCTTCCCTTGATAGATTTTTCTCTTTGGAAACAAGCACAGTGGCTGGCATGTGGTAAGCCCTCCATAAATAGTAGCTATCATCTGCACCACTGGCATCTTAACACAGGAGAGGCTGAATGAGGTCAGCTTTTCTAGATCCTGGAAGGCAAAAATGCACCAAGGTAAAAAGTGCTGGCTTCACGTGCCTCTCTGCTCCACCTTCAACAAAAGGTGCTTCATAGGATTCTTATCTGACTTTCTAGCCAATGTTTTCAATATTTTAGGCCAGGCCACTGTTTTTCAATCTGTGCTCTGCAGAGCAGGAAGGAGAGGGAGAGAGAACAGGAAGAAATATTAACCTGAAAATTTTTGCAATGCCCCCCTCACTTTAATCAGAGAATTTTACTTGTGACATATATTTTTGAACTTCTGTTGAAAATGTTGTTTAAACAAAGATTTCCTTTAGAGTAATGCTTCAACTCTACTGAACTGGCCCTAACAGAGTAATCAGAAGTAAAATATAATTTCCTAATTGGTTTCCTAGGGCTGCCTTAACAAAGTACCACACACTGGGTGGGTCAGAACAGAAATGTATTGCCTCATATCCTAGAAGCCAAAAGTCCAAAATCAAGGTGTCGGTGGGGCTGTGCTCCTATGAAGGCTCTGGGGAAGAATCCTTCCTTGCTCCTGGTGGTTGGCAGCAATCCTTAGTGTTCCTTAGTTTGTGGGGGTGTAACTCCAATCTCTGCTTCTATCTTCACAGAGCAATCTCCCTTCTGCACATGTCTGTCTCTGAGTCTCTTCTTATAAGGACACCATTCATATTAGACTAAGGACCCACCCTAGCCCATCTTAACTAATTACAACTGCAAAGACCCTATATCCAAATAAAGTCACATCCTAAGGTTCTGAGTGGACATAAATTTGGAGTGGGGATGGGAGGACAGTAGTCAACACAGTAAACAAAGTTTATTTTAAAAATTCTGAAACTATTTAAAAGCAATACTTCTTTTTAAGTGGTTAATTATTATTATTATTAAAATTATTATAATTATTATTTATATATTATAATAAAAATCATTATTATTATTACATTGACATATTGCATATTCAAAGATAAAATGTCTTCAATTTACAAAGGTTTCTAATACCTAAGCTTTAAGTAAAAGAAATTTCTATTATTCCTCTATCAAATAATAGTAATTTGTATCAGGAGTTCCCAACCTGTGACCCTCAAACCCATGAGAGTGCGAAGAGTTGGCTGTACCAAGAAATCTGTGAGTCCATACATATACTAAGCATTGTATATATACTGAGTAACATTTCTTACTAATATACACTACTGTTTTTCAAAACATAAATGGATACTGTTATGGTTAATCAAATATAAATTTATTTAAAACATTACTAAATTTGGCAAAACTATTGCTCTAGGCCTTTCCAAGAAAACCAAAGAAAAGTAAATTACTACAATGTACCAATTTTAATCTGGCAAATTAGTAAAGATCAAATAAATGGTAAAGATGCATGCTGGCTAAGTTATAGAGAAATAGCATTCTCAGTCAGGCATGGTGACTCACACCTGTAATCCCAACACCTTGGGAAACTGAGATGACAGGATTGTTTGAGACCAGCCTGGGCAACATAGTGAGACCTCATCTCTACTAACAAAAAATTTTAAAATGTGGCCAGGTGCAGTGGCTCACACCTGTAACCCCAGCACTGAGAGAGGCCGAGGTGGAAGGATTACTTGAGCCCAGAAGTTTGAAATCAGCCTGGGCACCATAGTGAGACCTTGTCTCTACAAAACAATAAAAAAGTTAGCTAGGCATGGTGGCACACACCTGCAATCCCAGCTATTCAGGAGGCTGAGGTGGAAAGATTGCCTGAGTCCCAGAGTTCAAGGCTGCAGTAAACCATGATTATTCCACTGCATTCCAGCCTAGGTGACAGAGTGAGACCTTCAACTCAAAAAAAAAAAAAAAAAGGCATTCTCTGCTGGTAGAACAAGATGAAGTAGTACAGACTTTATGAAAAACCAAATCTTTTAACCAAGATGCTTAAAAAGAAAATACAAAAGTCAGAAATTATTCCACTTCTAGAAATGTTTCCTACAATGAGGAAATATGCCCAGATTGGGTCACTCAAGAATATTCCTCCCAACGTTGTCTGCACTGGGACAAAATATTAGAACTAGCACAGGAATTGGTTAACAATGTTAAATATAGTTAATAAGTTCAATCAATTCAAACATACATTTCCAATAGAGGTGAGAGTGTTTTAAAGAAAAATAGGCCCATGGTGTCTTCCAGGTGTCTATATGGCTTGTTCCCTCACTGCCTTCAGGCACTGACTCATCACCACCTCACTGAGTCCTTCCTTAACTATTCTATCTAAAACTGCAATCTTGACTCCCCACACACACACCTTTTGTGCCCTCTCCCTAATTTTCCTCCTTAGCATCACCACTAATACTACACACTTCTCTGTCTTGTCTACTATCCCTGGAACTCCATGCGAGCAGGTGGACTGCATGGGTTTGCTCCCTGCTGATCCTGCAGCACCCACAACAGGCCTGGCATGCAGACAGCATGCAATAAACACCCAGTAAATTAATAACATGTCGGCTGAAAAAGCACTTTACATCAACATATAAACTTACTCTTGTATTTCACTAAGAGAAAAGTAAACATGCATAAAAAGAAAAGAGGCCTGAAAGAAAAAACAAGATATTAACAGGTCATAAATTTGATTCACAGGATTACAAGACATGTGGGTGGTGTTTTTAAACGGGGACTAGAGGACTGAAGGAGTACAGCTCCATGTATTTTCTAATGTTTCCTAATATATTTAATATGTAAAAAATTGTGTGTGGCGGGGGTGGTGTTTCAATTTCAAAACTAGGAGTCCCCCAGCACAAGGCTAGGAAACACAGTGTGACAGCACAGTCCTTTAGACTGGAGCAGTGGTCCTCAAAGGCATTCCTAGCAACAGTATCCCCTAAAGAAGTTGAAATCAGGTCCCCTGAAATCCGGGGCACAGCTTGAAGCAATCTCAAAATTTCTAGAAGTTTCTCATCTGATCTTAAAAATGAATACAAATATTGCACTCTACTGGCTCATTTATTTGTCTTATCATAAAAAGGTATTATATCATTTAACAGTTAAATTACTGAACATTTTCCCCTAAGCCTTTGTGTTAATTTTACACCCCAGGAAGATACCATTTCCCCTGCCCACTGGCACCTACCCATTTGAGAAGCACAGTGCCTGGATGCTCAGATACTTCAAGAACACATACTGGCTCAATCCATCAACAAGTTCTCACTGAAAAAGTTAACTTAAAACGTTCATGAAATAAAGTCATCTGTTTTGTAAAAACAGAGGGTGCAAAAAAAAATGTATACACATTTTAAGTATGACACTCACTCAAAAGATGGCATTAGCCAAATGAATGCTAGCATCACCATGCGACAGGCAGGACAGTCAAAGAAAATGGCAGAAGCACAGTTGAGCGAACATCACACTACACATTGCTACTGTAATTCAATTCAACCTTGAAGAGTAATATATAGATAACACCTCTTAAAATATGTATACATTTTTGGCACCCTCTTTATATATGCATATAAAATAATCTTAATGGATTCCTCAAAATCATGCTGTAACTCTCCTACTCAAAGACAGTTTTAAATAACAATTAAGCAACTAAATTCTGTTTGATACTAGTTTTGTTGTTGTTGTTGTTGTTTTGTTTTGTTTTAAGTACCAAAAGCTTTTCCCTAATTTGAATCCCTGATTCAGTAACAAATGGATATGTCTCTGTCTTTGACTAAAACATTTAACATAATTTACTTACTTAGTTCAATTCTACAAATACCAAATACTTAATCATATATTCTGTACAGTCAATATGCTAAGGACTTTAAAATTTATTTCATCCTTCTTTATTTAATCAGAATATGAAGGCCATTGTATTACAAACATGTTTTCAAACTTTAAAAATGTTAAAACTAATTTTTTGCTGTTTTGTTTTTCCATAATTAAAGTAGATTCCATAGTCTGTCATTTCACAGATTAGAAGACAAGGGCTCTAACTAGGCAACTAAGGAACCTGCTTAAAGTCCCAAGCTACAGTCAGATAGCCCCTAAGACCCTCATCTCTTTCAGAGTTTTTTAAAAAATCATATTTTAGATAAGACTATACATCTTATTACTATGATTTTGGTACTACTGAAAGCACATCTCTATCCATAAAAAAAACCAACTGAACATTTTTAAGGGCAATAAAATTAACAAATCAGCAATTTCCATGTATATCTATATGTCTACAAGGTTAAGTGTAGACATTTAATGGGTATGTAGCTTGCAAGCTATAAATTTATTTTAAAACCCCATAAGTGTAGACATATACTGACATATTTAGTAAGATAAATTTAGTTTAAAAACACTTTTTTCAAGTGACACATTTTTGCCTGATAGCTTTGAATAAGTCCAATATTTTAAATATCTAATTTCTGTGTCTCATTTTTATTATTTGGTAAATCAAATAAATTATACCAGGTATAAATTAAGCCAATTTGATATGCTTTCTACTATATTTCTTACAGCTTTATACATTCACATTTTGTGTTAAATAGGAAACCACTAATTCCATCTAATTTTCCACAGTGAGACATTAAAAATAACTGCCTGCTTTGACCATAGTCAATCATTCTGTTCTCAGCAGATGACCTTTCTTTACCAAAAAGATTGTATACCTTTCCAAATCAG
This sequence comes from Tarsius wallacei, assembly GCA_963574415.1. Lineage (NCBI taxonomy): Eukaryota > Metazoa > Chordata > Mammalia > Primates > Tarsiidae > Tarsius > Tarsius wallacei. Next base: position 19,335 of record CAUYQG010183019.1, read on the forward strand.
TTTGAAATGCAGGTTCCTATGACAGGCATAATGACAGGCACTCTAATTACATCAGTACACTAGACAGTTCACTCAATTTACAAAGGAATAAAAGATCCATCACATAAAAATCATTCTGGGAGTTTCTCCTATGGAGTAAACCGAGACAGAGCTTCCTCAGCACCCAGAGAGGAATGGATCTGGCAGCACACCCCACAAGTCTCCAGAGGAGTGATAATAACCGCTTAGAGCAAAGAAGAAGAAACACATCTACTGACCTGGACTGGAACTAGCCAGACTCTTCTCTGCACAACCACAGTTCACCACCAGCCTTTGGACACAGTGAGGAAGGTAAGTGACATGAATTCCAGAGTTCTATGGTCCTGCCATGAACTTTCAGGGCTTCCTGGGCCTTGTAAGGACCCAGCCCTTCATGGGAAGCTGCCTTCCCCATAGCCATGCTCTGCCATGAGTGGAGCAGGAAAAAAGCCTTGAGCAGTGCCAGCTGCCAATTCCCAGGAACTCAACCATTGCAGGGGGGAGCAGATGCCTTCCAGCCAATTTGGGAGGGAATGGGCCCCAAGGGTAACTTTCTGCAGACAGTTCCTGGTTGGGTGGGTTGCTTGAGAACACCTGAGGTCCACTGCACCTTGACATTCAGATCACAGATTGCCTGAGACCAAGGCAGAAGCCAGGTGGGATGGGGTTCCATAGCAACCTCACTCCTCTTGTGAACTCTTCTGGGCCTGCTCTGCACAACAGTATTACCCCAGTGGCCTGGGGCTCCCTTTTAATCCCCAGTGGGGCAGCTTACAGTGCATACCTGCAGGGTGCTTCAAGTCCTTTCCCCTGAAATACATCAGAAGGCTCAAAATGGGCAGAAAACTTGGAAAATCCCCAGAGCTCTGCCTTCAGCCTAAGCTGGTTGGACACTTCTTCGGAGCAGCACTCACCAAGGTGAAACCCCAGCCACCACCGTAGTCAGCTTTCTCTCACAAGCACCACTTCCTGGCCAGAGGTCAACAGTACAGCCAACCACATCAGATATAATACCTCAGCTTTGGGGAAGGCCAGATCCCAAGTGCCGGCTAACAACACTTTCCAAGTCACTCCAGCCATTCAGGACACCGTGAGCCAGTGCAGGTACACATCACAGGGCTGCCACATCTGGCAATTGAGAAATTCACCACACCAAGGCTATGTATAACCAAGAGAGCCCTATGTGCCTACATCAGACCCCTGACAACCTCGAATAAGAAGAAATCATCAACTCAAATGAGAAAGAACCAAAAAAAAATTCTGACAATATGAAAAAACAGAATTCTCCAACACTCCCCCAAAAGCTCACACCAACTCTTCAGCAACAAACCCTAACCAAAATGAAATTTTTGAAATTCCAGACAGAATTCAAAAGGTTGATGATAAAATTGGTCAATGAACTTCAGCAGGAAGTTTAAAACCAACATAAATAAACTTAAAAAACTATTCAGGACGTGAATGAAAAATTCCCCAAAGATTATAAACACCTTAAAAAAAAAAAAAAGCTGAAATTCTAGAAATGAAAGAAGCATTTAGGGAAATATAAACTGCAGGGGAAAGTTTTAATAATAGACTATAACAAGCAGAAGAAAGGATATCAGAACTTAAAGACAAGGCTTTTGAATTAACCCAATCGGACAACAATAAAGAAAAAAGAATCAAGAGAATATAACAAAGTCTCCAAGAAATGTGGGATTATGTAAAATGTTCAAACCTAAGAATCATAGGTGTTCTTGAGGAAGAAGAGAAAGCAACAGGTTTAGAAAGCCTATCTGAGGGAATAATGGAGGAAAACTTCTCTTTCCTTGCCAGAGAAGATCCAAACATCCAGATAAAAGAAGCCCAAAAAAACCCAAGAAAATTGCAAAAAGGTCATCCATCCCCAAGGCATATAATCATCCAGCTATGCAAAGTTAATGTGAAAGAAAGAATTTAAAGGGTAGTGAGACAAAAAGTATCAAATAACTTACAAAGGTAAACCTACCAGATTGACAACAGACTTTTCAGAAGAAATCCTACAAGGCAGAAGGGATCAGGGTCCCATCTTCAATCTCCTCAAACAGATTAACTGTCAGTCAAGTAAAGTCCTTGACAGAAAAGCAAACACTGAGGGAATCTGTCACTTCTAGACCAGTTCTACAAGAAATAAATTCTAAATAGTGAAACAAAAGGTTGAAATACATGAGTTAAAAAACACTGGAAATCATAAAGTTCACAGGCAATATGGAACACCAACACAACAGATAAAATAAATAAACAAAGCAACCAGACAACAAGTATGATGAATAAAATAGTACTTTACATATCATTATTAACTCTGAACATAAATTGCCTCAATGCCCCACTAAAAAGATACAGACTGGCAGAATGAATTGAAAAAACACAACACAAATATCTGCTGCCTTCAAGAGACCCCTTAACTCACAAAGACTCCTGTAGACTCAAGGTAAAATGTGGGGAAAAATATTTCACACAAGGAAACCAAAAATGAGCAGGAGTAGCCATTCCCATATCAGATAAAACAGACTTTAAATTAACGACAGTAAAAAAAGACAAAGATAGTTATTATACAATCAGAAAGAAATCAATCCAATGAGAAGACATAACAATTTTAAATATTACGTGCCTAGCACCAGAGCCCCCAGCTTTAAAAAGCAAATTATACTGGACATAAAAAAAGAGACAGACAACAATACAATGATAGTGGGAGATTCAACACTCCACTGACAGCAGTAGACAGATCATCAAGGCAGAAAGTCAACAAAGAAACATTGGAATTAAACAAGACTAAAGAAAAGGGGACTAACAGACATCTACAGAACATTCCATCCCAAAACTACAGAATGCACATTTTTTTCAGCAGCACAAGGAATATTCTCCAAGACAGATCATATTATAGGCCACAAATCAAGTCTCTATAAAGTCAAAAATACTGAAATCAGATCAAGCACCATCTCAGACCACAGTGAACTAAAACTAGAAATTAACTCCAAGATGAACTCACAAAACCAAACAAAAAAATGGAAGTTAAACAATTTGCTCCTGAATGGTCCTTGGGTCCACAATGAAATCAAGATGGAAATTTAAAAATTCCTTGAAACAAATGACAGCCATGAAACAAGTTATCAAAACCTCTGGAACATAGCCAGAGCGTTACTCAGAGGAAAATTTATAACACTTAAGGCCTACATTAATAAAAGATCACATATCAACAACCTAACATCACACTTCAAGGAACTAGAAAAACACGAACAAAGCAAACCCAAAGTTAGCAGAAGAAAAGAAATAACAAAGATCAGAGCAGAACTAAATGAAACTTAAATTTAAAAAAAAATACAAAGGATTAATGAAACAAAAAGTTGGTTATTTGAAAAAGATAAACAAAATTGATAGACCACTGGCCAGATTAATTAAGAAATGAAGAGAGAAGACTCAAATTTGCTCAAACAGAAATGAAAAGGGAAACATTACAACTGATATGATGGAAATTCAAAAGATCATCCAAGACTATTATGAATACCTCTATGCAAACAAACTAGAAAATCTAGAGGAAATGGATAAATTATTGGAAACATACAACCCCCCACCCTGAATTGGGAAGAAACAGAACAGACCAATGAAAGTAGCAAGATTCAAACAGTATCAGAAGTCTCCTAACAACAACAAAAAAAGTCCAGGACCTAATGGACTTACAGCTGAAATATACCAGACCTTCAAAGAAGAAGTGGTACCAATTTTACTGAAGCTATTTGACAAGATTTAAGAGTAGGGAATCTTCCCTAATTCATTCTACAAGGCCAGAATCACTGTGATACCAAAGTCAGGAAAAGACACACACACACAAAAAAAAGAAAACCAGAGACCAACATCTCTTATGAGCACAGACACAAAAGGCCTCAAAAAAATGTTAGCAAACCAAATTCAACAGCACATTAAAAAAAATACACCATGACCAAGTGGGTTTTATCTCAGTGATGCCAGGGTGGTTCAACATACCCAAGTCAATAAACATACACAAGTCAAATGTGATCAACTACATTTTAAAAATAATATGATCATTTCAACAGGTGCAGAAAAAGCATTTGATAAAAACCAGCCCTCCTTTATGATAGAAAACTTCAGCAAAATAGGTATAGAGGGAATATTACTCAATAATAAAAGCTATATATGACAAACCTACAGCCAACGTCATCCTAAACAGAGAAAAGTTGAACACATTCCCCTGAGAACTGGGGCACAGCAAGGATGTCCACTATCACCACTACTATTCAACATGGTACTGGAAGTCCTAGCCAGAACAATCAGACCAAAGAAAGAAATAAAAGGAATCCAAGAAGAAATCAAACTATCTCTGTATGCTGACAATATGATCTTATACCTAGAGAACCCTAAAGACTACTCCAAAAGACTCATGGACTTGATAAATGAATTCAGTAAAATTTCAGTATACAAAATCAAAACACACCACTGCTATACACCATTAGCAACCAAACTGAGAATCAAATAAAGAGCTCAATTCCATTTACAATAGCAGCCAAAAAAACTAAAGTACCTGGGAATATACTTAACCAAGAAGGTAAAAGATCTCTACAAACAGAACTACAAAATTCTGATGAAAGAAACTGCAGTGAACACAAACAAATGGAGAAACATCCCATGCTCATGAATTGGAAGAATCAACATTATTAAAGTGATCATATTCCTCAAAGTAATCTACAGACTCAATGCAATCCCTATCAGATTACCAACATCATTTTTTTTTTACAGAATTAGAAAAAAAATCCTAAAATTCATATAAAACCAAAAAAGAGCCAGAATAGCCAAAGCAATCCTAAGCAAAAAGAATAAAGCTGGAGGCATCACGTTGCCTGACTTCAAATTATACTACAAGGCTGTAGTAACCAAAACAGCATGGTACTGGTACGAGAGCAGACACATGGACCAATGAAACAGAATAGAGAATCCAGAAATAAACACAAATACCTACAACCAGCAGATCCTTGACAAAACAGACACTGGGGAAAGGATACCCCATTCCACAAATGGTGCTGGGAAAATTGGACAGCTACTTACAGAAAAATGAAACTTGATCCCTATCTCTCCCCATATACAAAACTTAACTCAAGATGGATTAAAGACTTAAACGTTAGATCTGAAATCATAAAAATCTTAGAAGAAAACCTAGGAAGAAACTCTTCTGAACATTGGGCTATGAAAGAATTTATGGTAAAACCCCAAAAGCAAATGCAACTAAAACAAAAATAAATAAGTGGGACTTAATTAAACTAAGAAGCTTCAGCACAGCAAAATAAATAATAAACAGAGCAAACAAGCAACCTACAAATGGGCAAAGATATTCACAAATTACACCTGACAAAGGACTAATGTCAAGAACCTACAAAGAACTCAAACAAATTAGTAAAAAAAAAGTAAATAACCCCATTTAAAAAGTGGGAAAATGGCATGAATAGCCATATGACAAAAGAACACATACAAATGGCCAACAAACGTGAAAAAATGTTCAACATCACTCATAATCAGGGAAATTCAAATTAAAACCACAATGAGATACCACCTTACACCAGTCAGAATGGCCATTATTTAAAAAGTCAAAAAACAATAGATGCTGGTATGGATGCAGAGAAAAGGGAACACTTACACACTGTTGGTGGGAGTGTAAATTAGTAAAACCTCTATGGAAAGTGGTATGGAGATTACTCAAGAACTAAAAGTAGATCTACCGTTTGATCTAGCAATCTCACTACTAGGTATCTACCCTCAGGAAAAGAGGTCATCATATAAAAAAGACACCTGCACACATGTGTTCATCACAGCACAATTCACAACTGCAAAGATGTGGAACCAACCTAAATACATATCAACCCATCAGTGGATAATGAAAATGTAGTATATATCTATATATATATATATATACACACACCATGCAA
>CAUYQG010183023.1:0-52850 GCA_963574415.1 Tarsius wallacei
ACAGAAAATGCTACCGAAATACTCCTTGATTTTCCAACTACATATCAGTAGGACAATGACAATTTACTGAATGCAGAAGCTGTAATGAGCATTCTGCTTTCTGCTATTAGGCCAGACAATAAAGAGATTGGCAAAAATATAAAACAATGCTTCTCACCAATTTTTTTGTGTTGGAAAATAGTACTTTCATAAAATGCTATTTATGCTAATATAAGTTTGTTACTGTTAAATGAATTAGTAAGCATTTAAAAAATTTTCCAGTTTTAATGTATAAATGATAAATATAGATAGGTCCAAACCACATAAGCAAAATTTTTAGGACCTCAATATTTTTAAAGAATGTAATAGGGTCCTGCCATCAAAGCATTTGAGAACCACCGATCTCTTAAGCATCAGATATGTAGGTTATAGATACCGTCACAAAATCTTAAAAAGTACAAGTGTCTCCCCACCTTATTTTGGGAGGAAAGCTGCTCTTGAGAAAGCGAGAAGGGGGAGCTGTCAGCTGAAGAGCACGGAATCTCAGTTAGACGGGAGGAGCAAGCTCCAAGAGCTCTCTTGCACAACATGGCCACTGTCGTTGACAACAACGCATCATATGCCTAGGAGTCACTGCGATATCTTAATTGTTCTCGTTGCAAAAATTAGGAATGTGAGGCAATGAATGTTAATTAAACAAATGGGGCTATACCAGAACGTATACGTGTTCCAAAATTTCATGTTGTATATAATATACACAAATTTTGTCAATTACAAAATGAATAAAAAACAAAAAGTCACTTCTGGATTGCAACTGACATCACCACCTATTTCTAATATAGACAAAAACTCTATTATAATTTCAATTAAAGATGTAAGCATTAGAGATTTGGGTCAGCTTTCTAGGAAATAGGTAAAAGAAGCCCAGCAGTCCACCCACGGCTGAAGTTCCTAACGGTGATCATCTTTCTGGGCTAAGGCAACGAGGCTCTGTTCAGTCCTATTTTCAGCCAGTCCTTGCCACGAGTCTGTCACATGCCAGACACAGCAAGAGGAGAGGTGGGAGCTACGACGACCATGTCATGATCCTTATTCAGTTCAGTACAGTAATACGCAGAACTACATTAGAGTTGGCACAGCAACAGGGAGAAAAGTATTGGCATCAGAGAAATAGGAGACTGGGTATACATTTCAAAAATCACATTCAACATGGCTACTGATTTCACAATATAAATTATAGGAGGTAAGTATTGAGAGAATTTTGGCAAAAGAAAATATGGAAGGAAGTACAGCCTAAAAAAGGCTTAGGAAACACTGGCATATAAAGATTACACATTAAATTCTTTTCCATTTGTGTCTATATGACTTAATTCTTTAGATCTTGTTGAGGCATCTATCAACAGAGTGATCAATAATGTCGAATTTGGAAGGGAAGAAAGCAATGGGAAAGTTCAAGAGTGATGGACAATACAGCTTTTTCAATAAAGATCCAGACAGTTCATGTTTTAGGCTTTTGAACCACATGCAAATCTTTGGCATATTCTTTGTTTTCTAAGCCTTTAATAAAAAGCAAAGATCACTCTTAATTGCAGGCTGTTTGACCACCCCTATACTAACTAGAGCACTGGTAAGTTTAGACTATGTTGAGATGTCCCAGCAGATAATTCTGTGAAAAGCCAGAAGGGAGCATAAAGGCCCTTGGTTTAAGGGTGAAAGTATCAAAATAGAAGCTGGGGGTGATTCATGTTGCAATTAGTGATGTATAGGCAATAGAAGTATAGACGTCTTTGATTATTAATAATTAAATCTCAAATAAGGTAAAATAAAAACGGAATAAATTAACAGAGTAATAAAAAATGAATAAGGAAAAACTGGCCAATCATAATAAAAATTCACTACAGTTATCTACTATCTACTTATGAAAACCTTAAATGATAGCTTTCTGCTAATGGCCTTTTTAGAAATAAACTTACTTTTCCATGGTGGATATTCTGTATATCTTATTACTTGTTAGATATGTAGTTCCACCATTCTGAATGCTTATGTGCTGGTGATCTAAATCAATCTTCAGTAAGGTTTAGAACTCAAAGGCCTTTTAGATCACTTTCTCTAAAATGAGGACACTAATTAAGTTCCAGGAATGAAACACTTCGTTCATGATGTGTCAAGTTATTTGCTGTTATTTGTAATACAATTACAATAGATTATCACCATGACTAAATATGTGGCTCTTAAATTACAATCAACTCTGCTACAGTCTGAAATGCATCTTGGAAATCAAAGCAAGATAATGTATTATCAATACAGATAATGGCTGGGTAAAAGGCTGGGTCACAGAGTCTTAGTTTACTCAGAGTTAGCAAGGAGTACCTCTTGCTTTTTATAGGTTAGGACTTTTTTCAAAGGCATGAAATAATCTATTTCAATTACCATATTCTTATCAAATCAGTGAATCTTTTTTCTTCAGTTTTTTTCAGAACAAATTCCACTCCTTAAGAAGAAACTTATTTTCTATGTACTTATTGATTTATAAAACAAAAGAATTCAACGTACATGCCTTTAAAAAATAACTAGACATCATTAATTTTTTTTAGATTAAAAAATATAGTTTACTTAAAAATAAATTAGAGTGAGAAAGAGAAGGGAGAAAGAAGATTCACCTCTCCAAGGTGGGGGAGGGGGTCAAAGCCAGGACACATGACAACAGCCATAGCTCAGAGAGCACATGGCCACACCAGAGTCTAGCAAGGCAATCACCGACATCATGAATTTATAGTTTCCCAAGAATGCCTTATATTAATATCAGTACTAATGTCTTACCTGACTCATGTGAAATGGAAAACAGAAGAGTATGAGGTCCAGTGTGCTTCTCTGTACAAGTACACTTGAGTCTTGTACCGAAGTGCTTACTGCTTCTACCTGAAATAAAAGAGTCTTTAACATCTATTGTGCTGAAAATTTTTTGCCACGAAAATGTTACAACTCTTCATTCTTTCTAATAAATAAAAGTATGCTTATAAGGATACTTTTATAATAATTAAATGTATTTATATTATTTTGAATAGGTAAATATGTCATGATGGTTTACAAATTAAGGAGTACAATATACTATACAGCAAAAAGGTTCTCTTCCATTTCTATCTTCCAACTACCAAATTTTTTGTAGGCAATCAGCTTTACTTGTGAATATTTTCTGCAAACACAGGTAACAAAAATACATACATCCCAAACTGTGCCCTTTTCATTTAACAATATATTTTGAAGATCCTTCCTTATCATTATAGACAGAGCTTCCTTTTTTGATAGCCAAAGATATATTTTATTTCATACATGAGCCCTAACTTACTTAACCAGCCTTTAATCAAGGACACTTACACTCTTTCTAAACACTTACTATTCTAAATAATGCTGCAATATACTTACATAATGTACAAGTACATCTGTAGGATAAATCCCTCAAAATAAAATTGCCAGATCATGGGGCATGTGCGGTTGCAATTTAAATAGCACAATACTTTCTATTAAGGTTCTGTCATTGTATATTCCCACCAGCTATATGTGACAATTTGCTTCTCCACAAGCTTACCAATATGTTTTCTTTTTTGCCAGTCTGGTGTATGATAATAGGTTATATGCAGTTTAAATTTTTATTTCTATTATAGATAATATTAAGTATCTTTTCATGTTCGAATTTATAAAACTTCCTTTAAGTTAATTATCTGTTCAAATCCATTTTCTATGTGATTTTCATATTTATTTATTTATACTAACTCTTTCAAAATTAGAAAAAATAGGCCTTTGACTGTGATATGTTGCAATTATTTTTCCAAGCTTTTTAAATAAATAAAAATGACTTAAGGGTTCCATTAAGTCATTAAAAAATGTAACAATATATTTTAAAACTAAATTTTAAAAATGTATAGTCACTTTAGAAAACAGATTGTCAATTTCTTATAAACTTAAACATATATTAGAAGAAAACAGAGGAAAGCTCCAGTACCCTGGATTAGACAAAGATTTATTAAATATACAAAAAGCACAAGTAGCAAAAGAACAGAAACTAGATAAATTAGAGTTGATCAAAATTGAAACTGTTTTGCTTTAAAAGACATCATCAGGAAAGTGAGAAGGCAATCCACAGAATGGAGAAAAATTTTTGAAATAATAAGTGTTTACTATCCAAAATATATAAGGAATTCCTACAGTTCAATAATAAAAAGACAAACAGTCCAATTTTTAAATGGGCAAAGAATTTGAACAGACATTTACCCAAAGAAGATATACAAATTGCCAATAACTATAAGACACTCAACATCATTAATCATCAGGGAAATTCAAATCAAACCACAATGAGATAATACTTCATACCCATTGAAGGGCTATAATTAAAAAGACAATAGCAAGTGTTGACAAGGATGTGGAGAAATTAAAGCCCTTATAGACTGCTGGCGGGAATGAAAACTGGAGCAGCCACTTTGGAAAATAGTTTGCCAGTTCTTCAAAAAGTTAAACAGAGTTACCAGGAGACCTGGAAATTCCACCACTAGATATATATCCAAAAGAAATGAAAATATGTGTCCATATGAAAACTCATACATGAATGTCCAGTAGAGCATTATTCATAACAGCCAAAAATAGAAGCAATCCAAATGCCCATCAATTGATGAATGGTGTATTCATACAATGGAATATTATTCACCCATAATAAAGAATGAAGTACTGACACATGGTACAACACAGATAAATCTTGAAAAGATAATAGTAAGTGAACAAAGTCAATCACATAGGACCATTTATAATATGATTCCATATGAACTATTCTGAGTAGGCAAATCCATAAAAGCAGAAATAGTAGTAGTTGCCAGAGAATGGAATGAGGGAAAAATGGGGTTAGAGTATAGATAGGGTTTTTTTGGGGGGAAAGGGGTGATAATAATGTTCTGAAATTGGATGGAGGTGATAGTGCACAACTGTGAATATATTAAAAACCACTGAATTGTAGTACATTTTAAAGGATACATTTTGTGTTATGTGAATTATATCTCAATAAAGTGTTATTTTAAAAAGTTAAACACACATTTACCATATGACCTAACAATCCTTTTCCTAGGTATATTCCCAAGAAATAAGAATATATATCTACATAGCAAGTATGTGAATGTTTATAGTAGCTTTACAATTGCCATAAACAGGAAACAACTTAAAATTCCATTAACTAATGAATGAGTAAAAAGCTGTGGTACATTTATATAATGGAATATCATGCAGCAATATAAAGAAACAAACTAAGGATACGCACAAAAGTATGGATGAATCTCAAACGTGTTCTGCAAAGTGAAAAAAACCTGACTTAAAGGCTACATATGATGACACCATTTATATAACATTCTAGAAAAAAAACAAAACTATAGAAACAGAAATTTACCAGTGTTTCCAAGGACCTGGGAGTGTAGAGGAAGGGGGGTGATTACAGAGAACTTTTTGGGGTAATGTAAATATTCTGTATCTTTTCTTTTTTTTGAGTTGGAGTCTCACTCTGTCACCCAGACTGGAGGGCAGTGGCCTCTCCCGGCCACCGCAGCCTCTACCGGCTGGGCTCCGGCGATCCTTCCGCCTCAGCCTTCCAAGTAGCTGGAACTACAGGCGCGCGCTACCACGCCCGGCTAATTTTTTGATTTATTGTAGAGATGAGGTCTCGCTTGCCCGGGCGGGTCTCGAACCCGCAGGCTCAGGCAATCCACTCACCTCAGCCTCCCAAGGTGCAGGATTACAGGCTGAGCCACCGAGCCGGCTTATTCTGTATCTTGACTGTAGTAGTGGTTACATGACTATATGTGCTTGTCAAAATTTATATGACTGTATAATGTAAGAAGGGTTAATTTCAGTGCATATAACTTAACTTTAATAAATTTATCCAAAAATCTGCATAAAAATATCAGTAATGTCATGATCATATGGGGAAACAGTAAAGAATGATTAATCAAAATGTTTTTGAAAAAACTCTTCAGTCTGGCGAGGTAGCTCACACCTGCAGTCCCAGCACTTTGAGAGGCAGAGGCAAGAGGACTGCCTGAGCCCAGGGGTTTGAGACCAGTCTGGGCAACTTGATGAGACCTTGTCTCTACAATAAAAAATTTTAAAAAAATTAGCTGGGCATGGTGGCACACATCTGTGGTTCCAGCTACTTGGAAAACTGAAGTGGAAGGATTGCCTGAGCACACAGCAGGTCGAGGCTGTGGTGGCCGTGAGTGTGCCACTGCACTCCAGTCTGGGTGACAGTGAGACATGGACATACACTCACACACACAAAACTCTCTCCAAAAAACTCTTCAAAATGACCCTTGAGAGCTTGTTTTTAACTCTTTGCTCATGTAAAGAATATAACACTCTATAGATATAAAAAGGTTTCCTTCTGTTCTGAATATTGAAACTAAAAAGTATTGTCTGGAATAGTGCCTGGCTCCAAAGAAATATCTGGGAAATGAGCAACCATATTTTTTGACCTACCATTAGCTCAATATCACTGCCAATTATATAAAGTTGATCTTCCATAGAAAGCTTCCTGTTCAAATGGGCAAGAACATATGTGATTCCAGGTAAACGCACAGCAGGACTGGTGAGAAGACTACCCCACAGGGCACTGTAGAATGCTGACTGGTCCACTGCAGCAGCAACCTTTTCCAACAATGTATTTGTTCTGAGGTATAAATAAAGTGATTTAAGAAGGGAAACATTTAGTAAATCACTATTCTCTTCCAAAAATGTATGAAAACATCCATGTGCTCCACCCCAGAAATAAGTGAGATGGACTGAAAAAAGCAAATGTCTTAGAGTCAGAGGGTTAAATTTAAGTCCTGGATCTAACCATTTACTAGCTGTGTACGTTGGGGAAGTCCCTTAATCTTTCTTCAGTCCGGTTTCCTCGTCTGCAAAACGAGAACAACAGAACACCACCACAGGACCTATCTATTTAACTGGGTCGTTAACTACTTTAAGCAGCAAGATACCATATACACTTTAGTCTTCGGTATTCTTACAGTAGAGCATATCTCCTGCTGACTTTCGACAAACTCTTAAAATCTTTTCAAATGTTTCTTTTTGAAATCACATGCTATATAGTTCACAGCAACTTTAATAAATTAGATCTACGGCAAAATCAAGAATACATTACTGCTTTAATAAGGAATACATTTAAAGATTGCTTTCGATTTGTTTTTAACATTAGATAATGTAATACACAAAAGTCTATCATACTGTAGAATATGGAGTAAGAAGAGAATCTGATGAGTTCTACTGTTTACCTGCTCATTTCTTCTGGCCTCAATTTATCTATGCATTAAACAAATAACACATTTACCAGTCCTTTTATAGAACTTATGCAGAATTACAAGAAAAACAAGATAAATCAATCATGGGCACACTACAGTCATAAAGAACATTATTATAACTTATGTTAAAATTTTAATTGTAACTAGTGGAGTTGTAAGTGGTATTAATTCCATGCCTCCCTTAATATAGAAACTTAACATTAAACTGATTTATAAGCTAAATAAATTAATTTCATGCTACACTTGTGAAACTGTAAGCAAATAGGTAAAAAAGTAAAATTAATAAAAGCAAATGATAATCGTTAAGAAAAAAGGTCATTTTTTATTTTAAGGGTAATCCAATAAATTAAGAATTACATTTTTACTAAATGATGGGAGCAGGTGAAAAACAATAAAATAACTAACAATAAAAAAACCCAAACAAACAATAAAGTAACTAGTCAATGTACTTGAATAGACTATTGAAATGTATTATGATTACTCATAGAGAAAGTTTGGTATTTTCTATTTGTTCTACTTCATCTTATGATTTCTTTTTTTGGTAAGAATATTAGTAATGAGATAGAGGTACTTTATGCCATCATGTATTTTCTACAATTCCAAAAAATGATAATAGGCTCCAAAACAGATCAAGTCATTTGCTTTGAGAAGCTAAAATATCAACAGTAGCATGTCAACAGCTAGTGAAACAGCACTGTACTTGGTGCTAGGCTATTTTCCCCATCAGCAACTTAAAAATAATTGGCACATGGACCAATTTTTCCATTCTTTTCATTAATCTAAATGTCCTATCTATTGTATTATATTAAGTTATAGGTCACATTTTCTGAGTTACTTATATATGCTAGGCCATGTGCTAAGTGATTTCATTATTACAATAACACATAAAATAGGTATTATGTTTGTTTTATAGATGAGGAAACTAAATAAAGTTCACAAACACTATAAAAGCTTTTCTAGACCCACAGTGCCTATAGAGGCTGGACCTGAACCCAATCCATTCGCCTTCCAGGTCTGTGCTCTTACCACTATCTATATTTTCAGTATGATACACAGACTAGACGCACTACCATAATTTTTTATTGCTATAGAAATCGTCAAGTGATATATTGATAGAAGTACTCTAAAGAATAATTCACTTTTGTGATGCTAAAATATATTTGATCTGAAGAGGCTTGCTGACAAATCTATGACCTTAATTACACAGCTGCACTAAATACCATCTTACCTCTCATAGTACTCTGATCCTTCTTCTAAGCCAGGAAGAATACCAGTTAGCAATCCCTGTAGACCGGGCTTCAGTGTTTTCCCCAAAGGCAGGTAATATATCTCATACAAACTGAGCAGTGTTGGTTTCACAGACATGGCAGCATTTGCAAGAAGAGGAAATAATCCAGAACTGTTTTTAAAAAGTAAAAAAGAAGAAAGCAAAATAACTAAGAAATATTAATTCATATGCAATTACATGTGTATATAAAACTTCACTTATTTTTTGATGAAACAATAATACTGACTGGCTTAAAATGATAACTATATATTGATGACATCTACAACCATCAAACCAACCCACTTCTTTCACCTGAGTTTCACAGTCATACACCCAAAAGCTACCTAGCTGGTCAGAAAACCCTCATATTTCACAATTTCAAAACAGAATCCCCCCCACCAAAAAAAAAAAAAGTGCCTCTACTGTAATCACCATTTCAAAATATGGCATCAACATTTGACTGATCAAAAGCTATACACATCTATGAGTGATTTTGACTCTTGTGATCCTCCTGCCTCAGCCTCCTGAATAGCTGAGACTAACCCTTTAAAAAAAATCTTCAACTCTACCCTGTAATAAATCACGAAGTTTTCTCTCCAAGTCAGTCTCCTAAATATTTTTGAATGTAACGAATTCCCACTCTGTCTCCACCAGACCCCTACCCAGCAGAGACCACTGTCGTAGCTTGCTCATCATGCTTTAACAGGTATTGCTTCAGTATTGCCCTGAAGCAGCTGCTCTCGGCAAACCCATTGCCAATGTGGCTTTAACATCTTTTAGGATTTGGCTATTGAATACCTTGGTATAGCTTACATACACTCACCAACTTTCTTCCTGTACTCTCTGTTTCAGTTACACTGAAAAATTCCTTTCTGCTTCCCTTCAGAACCTTCTATGCTCTTTTGGGTGTCCAAGCCTTTGTATACGCTGCTCTGACAGATACAATTCCCACTCTCTTATTTATATGCTCACTGTCTGTCTGGGTTTTTTCAAAGCTGTCAGGTCTCAGGCTAAGTCATCTCCTTAGGGAAACTAATTAGAATAGATCAGGCCCCTATTTGATGTTCCCATAGTACTAAAGCTTACTTATTAGAACATTTATCATTCTTTATTTGAACTGTTTAATGTCTGTCTTTTCCAACAGACTGTAAATATCAGAAACCAAGGGATCATGTCTATCTTTTTATTTCTGTATCCTAAGTCCCAGCACCATGTCCTGTACTTAGCAAGTACTTACTAAATAAATTAAGAATCTGTCTAGCTCTTAGTTTACACAGAAAACAATAAATCATCAAGTGAGAACACCAACTTCCCATTTTTCTGTCTCCCATTTTAGGTAGAGTTTGACCTAGAGATATAGCCATCATCTCTCGGTGTCTTCCAAGCTACCTTCTTCCAGTGCCCTTGGGCTCATAACCTGCCTTTCCATGGATCTGTTTCATCCATTACCCCTTTTCTTTCCTGTAACTTCTTTCTTCCTCCACTGGTATCTTGGCTTTTCAATATAAATATACCCATATTTTTCCCACAATTCTAAAAAAGAAAAAATGACAGCAACACCAAACCCCCGCATCTTTATTTAACCTACCTCCTGGTTTAAAGCTGCCATCTTCTATCAACTTTTAGGCAAATATACATATATATTTATATATGCATAGAAGACCATATATATATTGTGCATTTCCTCCTGTTTATTACTTGCTACCTGATCTTCAATCAAAATACTTACACCCTATCCAATGAAACTATTCTCATGATGGTTCCAGTGTCTACTAACTGCCAGATCCAATGGTCTATTTTCAGCCTTTATGTTATCTTACTTATCTTTAATATTTAATACTATCAACCACAATATTCTCTCGAAGCTCTGTTCTCTTTTGCCAATTTTTTTTTTCTCTTTTGGCTTCCAGAATTGCTCTGTCTCCTGACACATTTTCTATCTCTGAATCTTTCTTTTTTTTTTTTTTCACTATTACTTTCTTCCACCTGTCTTTTAAATACTGAGACTCCCAAATACTCACATATTGGACTTATTCCTTCCCCCTCCCTTGTTATTTACAGTGTACCTGGGTTACTTCAATTACTCTCTTGGTTTCAACTGCCACCTGAATGCTGACTCTTCTCATTTATTCCTCTAGGGTGAAGTCAAGATTTATATTATCAAAAGGTTACTTCACTTACCACTTAAATATTTTAAAGCATTCAAACTACACTTCTAGCCTTCATAGTAACATCTTTGTGTATTATATCACATTAAGAAGAAATAAGCTTAAAGAGGCAAGATGGTATTCCATCTGCCATGCAACAGGTTATAAAACTTTAAAAATATTTGTATTTAATTACATTAAACCAAAACTTTGAGATTAGAAAACATTTAATAAAGACTAAACATTAAATATAAAGTTCATATACATGCTAGTTTTTAAACTAGCTATACTTCAAAAAAGTATAGAACAATGACGTAATTTAAGCCACAATGTGTGTGTCTGTGTGTATGTAAGAATATTCGTCATAGTTAGACGTGGTATTCAATAATTAACTTATTATTTTTATATAACATACTAGTTATATAAATAGGCATAGTGCAACTTTGAAGAATAGCTATGGTGCTTAAGGTAAATTTTCTGTTGTTTAGGGGTTAAAAAGTAGCAGGCATGAGTTACTTAAGAAAAGTCTTGTCTTGAGAAAGGGTGTACAGTATTGATTCAGCAATGCTCAGTTTTTTAAGTATGGTTCTTTGAATATATTAGATTAATTACGACTAAGAATATCCTTTACTGACTTTAGATACTATTTTTAAGACATCTATGTTCATTTATCTTTCATAATGTTTTAAAATGTCAAAGAACTGCATTACAACAAATAGCATTTCTTTATTAATTCATCAAATGTTATTCAAGTGTCTATTATCTGTCAGGAACTCTTCAGAGTACTGAGAATAGAGCAATTAACAAACCACAGGAAGACATTCCTGCTTTTTGACCTCATAAAACTTATTTTTGGGGAAAAGTGTATATATTTTAAGTGCTTGGTTATTGCATGTTGTCCTACCACGTATATACATACATATCAGAAGGAGACAAATGTCATAGAGGAGGAAAAAAGGTACAAGAGGATAACAGGGAAATTGGAGCAGAGGCAGGTTTTAAATAGGGTGATCAGAGAAAGCTTATCTGAGCAGAAATTAAAAACACATACACAGTAGAATGAACAAATAAAAGTTGGTTTTTCAAAAGACTAACAAAATTGATAAACTCCTGATAAGACTGATCAAAATGAAAAAAGGGATGGCTTGAATCATTGATATCAAGAGTAAAAGAGTATATTATGAACAACTTTAGGCTGATACACCTAAAAACTTAGGAAAGAGTGGCCAATTCCTAGGGAAAAAACCTAGTAAAACTGACATATATACATCATTTGAATAGTCCCATATCTACTACAGAAATTAAATCTGTAATTATATCATCCCACTGAGATAAGTTCCAGATAAAATCTTCCAAATATTTAATAATACCAATATTATAAAAATTGTTCCAAAGAACAGGATAAGAGAACAATTTCAAACTTGTTTTATGAAGTCAGCACAAACTTGATGCCAAAATCACAGCTACTTTCTAGTAAACAAAGATGCAAAACTACAAAAAAAAATCAATAAATCTAGTGATAAAAAAGAATTTTAAAATCATGATCAAATTGGATATATTCCAATAATGAAAGCTGATTAAACCTTCAAAAATATTTAACAATTTATACTTGTGGTGGGGAATAAGACAAAGATATTCACTTTCACCATTCTCTTCAACATTGTACTGTGGCCTTAGTTAACACAAGGCAAGAAAAAGATTATGTCAAAATTCCAAAAGACTCTAAAAATTCTTAGAAAGAACAATTGAATTTGGCAAAGTTTCTGAATACAAGGTCAACACAGAAAAAAAAATTTGCATTTTTATATTCTAGCAACAATATACGAGGCAAAGATTACTTAATCAAGAAACACAAAGACTAGCCAAAAAAAGAAAAGGTTGATAAATTAGACTTCATTAAAATGAAAAACTTTCTTCAAAAGAAAGCATGAAGACCTTTTGGTTGCTCAAAGATACCATTTTGAGAGTGAAAAGGCAAGCTGCAGACTGGGGAGAATACATGTAGTTGGGTAGGTGGGTACTGACTAGAAGGAGTAGAAGGGAACTTTCTGGGTTGACAAGAATGTCCTATATCTTACTTTGACTGGTGGCTACACAACTCACTACATTTGTCAAAATTTAACACTTATGATCTGTTAGTTTTATTGTATGTAAATTATATCAACATTTTAAAAAAAAGTTAAATGGTTAGAAAAATGGTTAGAGAGAGACAGAACTAGTGACCTGGAATCTAGGTCAGAGGAAATTACCCAGAATGCAGCACAAAGAGACAAAAAGCTAGAAAATATAGAAGAAAAGATTAAGAGCTGGGGAGGTCATGGTGAGAAGATCCAACAAATATTTACCCATAGTTCCAAAAGGAGGAGAAAGATATTGATGGAGTAAAGGCAATTTGAAAAGATAACAGTTGGAATATTCCAAAATTGATGAAAGCCACCAACTCACAGATTCCAAAAGCCCAAGAAATACTAACAAGATAAATAAAAAGAAACCTACCTGTAAATACATCATGGTAAAACCATAGAACACTAGAGACAAAAACATAGAGGAAGGGCTAATTCAGATGGGGTTTAGGCAAGTCTTCTTAGGAGGTGATGTCTGTCAGATCAGAGACCTAAATGTAAGGATTATAGGTCAAGAGGGTAGCAAAGAAAACGAAAACGAAGAAGCAGACAGACCCATGCGACCTGAGTGAAACAGACCGGGGGAAAGTAGGAGGAGTTGAGGTCACGGGCACAGCTGGGTGGGTCAGAGTACAAGAAACCCTGGACACTTTGAGTAAGGTGAGGTAAGGACTTTGGATTCTTCTCAACCGTGACAGAAAAAACGTCATAGAGGTTTTTTTGTTGTTGTTTCTTTTGAGTCAGAGTCTTGCTCTGTCATCCAGGCTAGAATGCAGGGGCATGCTCACAGCGATTGCAGCCTTGACTTCCTAGGCTCAGGCAATGCTTCTGTCTCAACCTTCCAAGTATCTAGGTATGTGTCACTATACCCAGATGATTTTTTGATTTATTGTAGAGATGAGATCTCACCATGTCACCCAAGTTGGTCAATAGAGGTTTCGTTTATTATATTAAAAAAAGATTACTCTGGTACTATGTGGAGAACAGGGTAAAAGAGGATAAGAACAGATGAAGGATGAATGTTAGAAGGCCAGTGACAAAGCCCAGGCTACAGATGATGCTTACTTAGACCGCATGCTGCAAGTGAAGGCTCAGAGAAGTAGATGTATTTGAGACGTATGTCAGAATAATAGCTAACATTTATTGAGCATTTACTGTATGCTGCACATTGTTCTAAGTACTTTACATGTATTAACTCTTTCAATTCTATTAACCATTCTATGAGGTGGGTAATCTTGTTTTCATTTCATAGATGAGGATACAAACAGAGAGGTGAAGAAAATGGCCCAAGACCATGCAGTAGTAGATCATTGACTCTACTGTCTCTGCTCTTAATCACCATGAGACAGACCTCAGGTAACAGGCTGACATGGGCGGTGGGAGAATGTGGGCGGAGAAAACAAGATAGGAAATGTAACTCATACTTCAGGCTTGGGTAAATGTACAGATAGTGATACCATTTACTGAGCTTCAGTACACTACAGGAAGTCCAGGTTTATAGCAGAGAATAAGTTTAGTTTTAAACATGCTGAGCTTTAAAAATCTACACAGAGATGTCAAGTAAGCAGGAGTTTAAAGCAAAGGCCAGGACTCGAGATGTCACCCTGGATTTCGGCATGTAAAAAGATAAAACAGTGGTTACAAGGGGCAGAAGAAAATGGTGAGATGTAGGTCAAAGGATATAAAATAGCAGATTATGTTAGATGAATAAATCTAGAGGCCGAATGTAAAACATGAGGACTATAATAATAGTGTATTGTATTTGGGATTTTTATTAAATGCGCAATTTTAACTGCTCTTGCCCCACTATAGTAACCATTTTACTATCTTTATGCATCTTACAACATGTTGTACATCTTAAAACATACACAACTTTTTAAAAAAGAGATAAATTGTAGGTGTAAGCCTGCCCAAGGGAAGAATATACAGTGAAACTATAAGAAGGTGCAGGACTACATGAACCCTAAGCAACTCCATGTGTAGAGTTTAGGTAAACGAGGAAAGGCTGGCAAAGGAGACTGAGAAAGAGTAATGAAACAGGAAGTGCAGTATCACGGAAGCCAGGGGAAAAAACCGTTTTAAGCAGAAAATGGTCAGCAATTTTGGAAGTTACTGAGAGACCAAAGCATCTTATTTTTCTCAGGTGTGTTTTCAAGCTTAAAAAGATAGACTGTACTATAGTCTCAACAAGTTTGAATGAAAACTTCTAATAAATAACATCCGAGAAGAAAACTTACATTAGGGAATGTTCTAAATTTTTCTGCAACACTTAACTCAAATATCTAAGATCGTTATCTGAAAACTTCTAACCATAAAGGAGTTTTCAAGATTCTATTGCAGAAAACATACAATAGTTTAGTGATATATTTTATTTACATTATATGTAAGTAGTAAAATTATTCTTACCTATATAAAAAAAGATCTTTGGCAAGTCGCTTAGGTCCAATGATTTTGAAGATAATTTCATATGTTTCAAGTGCCTTCCGATGAACTCCACCTGGTAATGCCGGATGTAGACATTGAGCTAGGCGTTTGCCTATGGTCAGCTTTTTGGGTACTACCTGGTACTTTGCATTATTTTGTAAAACCTTGAAGAGAGCATTTTAATGTAGTTGAGAAAAATGCTCATTTTATTTCCACTTTCTAGCACAATGTTATTAAAAATTATCATTGTAGGTCTTTATGTTTTCTAAGTTACATTTACCAATATATACCATATTTGAAATTAAAACTGAGGAAATTTAAAGTGTTTATTAGTTTGTTTAAAAAATAAACTTGTTACATGTTAACACATTATTAATGAAAAATAACATTTTCCATAACAAATTATTGAAAAGAAAGATGTTGCTTTAGATCTTTTGCAAATTTTTATTGTTTGATGTAACAGAAGACAGCTGGAATGTTATATGAGTCAGCCTTCAATCTATTCTTGATACTTTGCTTGAAACAAAGAAAATCTGACCTTACCATAGATATTTACAGTTGGAAGAGGGACAAACATTGCTCTAGTATGTCATATTATAGCAATGAATTCTAATGCTCATAAGAAAATCTACATAACATTATAATTGCTCATTTGTTTTTGCAAAACTTAATCTCCCAATTGTACAAAACACACTTTTGCTTTATCTATTCAGCCATAATATTTATTTATAGATGATGGTCTGGGTACAATTTCTACACGAAGATCTTATTTTACAAACTTCCCAAAGGAGATTAGTTCTTTAAGTAACAAAAAGATCTTATAAATGTAGCCCTTTAGTTTGAAGCTAGAAGACTAAATACTACAGTAAAGTATTGATAGACTGTCACAAAATGGAGACTCAGAATATGGTAGAATTGGAGCTTAGAATATACAAAGAATCCTTTATTTTACAAAAAAACAAATTGGGATTGAGATATATAAAATGACTGCCAAAGGTGGTACAGCAGAAAAGTCAATACTGGATCTCCTGGTTCATTCAAATTATTCTAAAACATATATTCAAAATCCTTCCTTGTTCCACCATGATTTTAGGTAAGTTTTGTCAATGACTTGGGTATTCTGCTTTGAGTTATATGAACATGGTGAAATCATGAATATTGATTAATTATAAAAATCTAATCATGTACTTAATTAGGCAAATTAATTTCCATAATTTAATGAACTGTCCTTAGAAACAGTTCCTAATAAGACTTCAGAAAGACTATTCAGAACTCTTTAGAAAAAGAAAGAAACTAACTACCTTTAAGTAAACTTGTATTTTTGGAAGCAACTTCTTGTGGGTGTTGTAAAGAAATCAAGAATTTTTCAAATTTCAAATGATAAATGTTAGCAGTTAACATGTCAAACAGAAGCTTGTGCATTTAATTTTAAGGTAAATCTTTGGCATGTTGAAAATGAAAGCTTTTCTTTTTAAGACATCAAAGTGATAATCTATAGTATCAAGCTGAAAACGAATGTCTCAGTATGACATTATTACAGATTATGATATTACATATTTTCGTCTATGGTTCCTGGCTCATAACTACCATAGCCCTTGCTATATAATGTTGGGGCACCTTGGGTCTCAGAAGCAGGCCTCAAAAAACAGACTCTCTCACTGATCTCCTTTCACTCCTTTTCTCCCTAAGGCAGGAATCTCCCGTATCTTCTGTCTCGGAACTGGCCATAAAGAGATTATCTGACCTACCTTGCTTATTGTAGGTCATAAGTCCCCCAGTTTCAGAAAGGGTCCTGACCCATACCCAAGAGGAAAGAACACTGCACAGAGAGGACAAGAAAAATCTGCACAGTCAGGCCTTGCTGGGTTTCCTCACTTAGTCTCTTAGCATTAGCTCATACTCTTTTGGTCCAGTCATATTTCTACACAGTTGTACATGCTTCAATCATGCATACCAAATGAAATCTCCATAAGATGCCCAAAAGGATGGGGACAGAGAGCCTCCAGGATAGCTGAACATGTGAAGATTCCTGGAGGGTGGCGCCAGGGGAGGACATGGAGCACCACAGCCCTTCCGCCATATCCTGCACTATGCATTTCCTCACTTGTATTCTTTGCAACATTCTTTATGATAAATTGGTAAATGTGTTTCCCTGAGTGGAAGCCCAATTTATAGCTAGTTGGTCAGAAATAGCTATAAATTGGGCTTCCACTCAGGGAAAAACAGCTTTGGGCTTGTGATTGGCATAGGAAGGCAGGGGCAGCGTTGTGGGACTAAGCTTTCAACCTGTGGGATCTGATACTCTAGGCAGATAGCATCTGAATTGAATTTGAGGATACCTAGCTGGCGTCCACTGCAGAACTGATTGCTTGCTTGCTGGTGGGGAGAAATATCACATATCTTGAGGTGACAGAAGTCTTCTGTGTTGATTGTTGTGGTATGAGAGCAAAGAGTTTGTGTTTTTTCTACACATCTTGGTATATATTTTAAGGCAAATTTCTTTCCTTAATAATTATATGGTAAGCTGCTTGATGTTAAAATAACTACTGGAAGACCGCTGCTTTCAATAGCAACTTAAAAACAAAGCCCAACAATAGAAGTATAAAGTAAAAACGATTTGACCTAAGTTAAAAAAACAAAGCAAACAAAAAACACCAGGGTCAAAATAGAAAGCTAGAAACTGATCAGAGATGCCACCACAACAGTATGTATAAAACACCAGACATGTCAAGAAGGATCACTCAAAACCAAGTTCCAAGTTCTAAGCAACTGCTTGTATCTGCTGCCTTTGCAAAAGTACTGAATTATAACTAAGGCTTGCCTGGATATAAAATGTTTCCTTCTGCTATATATCACTTAGAAAGGACACAGCAGTTACTGCTTTCCATTTGCAGTTTTTCATTTGCTGACAGGAACTCTAGAACCGTATGTGATGCTCAGTCACAGAAACTTACTACCCCTCATAGTTAGAATATTTGATTTCTACTCTTGCGTTTTTATAGGTAATGATGATGGGGATAATTATATTTGTCAAACACTGTTATTTCTTTGAACTTCTAAAGAACCTTAGAACTTCTAAAACCTTAACAATATGCCTGACTATATAGCCATGCAACTCATGAAGTAAAAATAGCATTTCAAGAGTTATCTAAGGTTTATTCATGTTTTTAAATTCTTTAGGATTTAAAGAAACCTAGTAAGTATAAACAGATTTCTGATTTTTACATCCCTGATGAAATGGATAAGCAGACATACCTTGTTAAGTTTTCCAAGTGCTGATATCAAATCTGCCCATTCACTGGAGTATTCAAAATTCTTTAGTGCTTTGTCAATTGCGGCTACATAGTTTCTGTATTTAGAGTCACTCAATAGCTCCAGCTCTTCTGTGTTCATCCTCCCACAATTTCCCACTAGAGACCAGGTCCAAAGTCATGTAAAATCATTACCTACAAAAGAGTTTGCGGGAAACCAAGATTACAAAGCATTGAAACGGGTTCATGTGATCTTACTACAAAGCTAGTGACTACCTTGGAAATGTTTCTTAAGTCAGAAGTGGTTGAAACTCTGGTCAGCTAGTGTGTAGGGTCATAGAAGTATTCAAAAACAGCTTCAGAGACAACTACTTGTGTGTTCCTTACTCGGAACTGGAAAAATGGCTGTGAGAATTTTGGGAAACAAGAGTATAAAATTTTCTTATACTTACTTCAATTTAGAAGTCATATTATTTCTGTCATATTTGTTGATATAACATTACTGATGTACACACCTTTCTACTTTGTTTTGATCCTAAAATACAGTAAGTCTGGATAGACTGGAAACATCAAGGACGTGAGGGAGAAAAAAAGAAAAAAAAAAGAGAATGACTTGGAGATTATTTTATTAAGTAGTAAGTGAACATCCAGTCTGAAGGAACATGAGTTATTGGAATTCGACTAAGTAAAACTGACAAGAATATATGGTGGTTTAAAACACTTCCACAGCTGGATGGAATGGCTTATGTAATCCCAGCTGCTTGGGAAGCTTTGAAGTGAGATAACTGCTTGAGGCCAGGAGTCCGAGACCAGCCTGGGCAACACACTGAGATGCCGTCTCAAAGTAAATAAATAAATAAATAAATAATTTGCTAGGAATGGTGGCACACACCTTCAGTCCTAGCTACTCAAGAGGCTGGGGCCAGGGGATCACTTAAGCCCAGGAGTTTGAGGTGGCAGTGAACTATGATTGCATCACTGTACTCTAGCCTGGGCAACAAAGCAAGATCCATCTCTATAAATAAGGAAATAAAATTTAAAAAATAAAAATAAACAAAATATGTCCATACATTCTTTGATATTTCTTTCAAAAAGTGG
This sequence comes from Tarsius wallacei, assembly GCA_963574415.1. Classification (NCBI taxonomy): domain Eukaryota; kingdom Metazoa; phylum Chordata; class Mammalia; order Primates; family Tarsiidae; genus Tarsius; species Tarsius wallacei. The sequence goes on from CAUYQG010183023.1 coordinate 19,618, forward strand.
TACCTGATTCTCCTGCATCCTGGGGTAAACTTTGGGACCCAATCCTAATAAAAAGGACAGGATGGAAGAGACAACGTGTAATGGCTAACAGGCCATAAAAGCACTTCAGTTTTCTCTTCATTCTCTCTTAACCACTAGTTCTGTGGAAGTTAGCTGCCACAATGTGGGGCTACTTCAAAGAGCCCTATGTTCAAGATAGGTTCCTGTGGCAGGGCAGCTTTCAGCCACAGCCACATGAGACAGCCATCTCAGAGGAAGAGCCTCCAGCCTCAGCCAAGCCTTGGATCTGACTGTGGCCCCAACTAGCATCCTGACTGTGGCTTCATCAGAGACCCAAAAGTCAGAACTAGGGGAGCTAAGTCTCTTCAGAAAGGTTTCTATTCTAGGCCACTGAATTTGGGGGTAATTTGTTACACAGTGATAATATAGAATAATAACCAGGATTTAATTGAGGTTCAGCTTGAAAACAAATGTGGCTTTTGCTCTACGTTTTTGGTACCCTAGGAAACTTAAAAAAAAAATTTTTTTTTAAATTTTAAAGATGTGATGTACAATTTAGGATTAAGTTATATGAATGTCATTATGCACCCTTGAGGATGAGGTGTGATCTCCCCTTCCTGGCAGAATTCCACTACTGCCAACCCCATCCCCCCACCTTGGCAATTTCCCACTACTGACAATCCTTTCCTTATAGTATTACAATAATTGTGCAAGGTCCACTTATGAGTGAGAACATGTGATACTCAGTTCTTTGCTTCTGTGATAGATCATTCAGTATTATAGACTCTGCTGTGAAGTTCATAATTTTGTCCTTCTTTATGGCTGTGTAATATTCCACCGTGTATATGTACCACATTTTTTTTTTATCCAGTCCTCTTTCTAACCTAACTCTGCACCTTTCCCTGGAGCTAGGTGCATTGATTTTCAGGAAGGTCTAAGAACGGGTCTCAGGGGATGTCAACATAATTCAGTGGAGGTAAGAACAGTCTTCAACACATAGTTTGGGATAACTGTATATCCATGTGCAAAATAATAAAGTTGATGCCTTCACACTTACACAAAAATTAATTCAAAATGGATCATAGGTCTAAATGTAACAGAACTATAAAACTCTTTGAAGAAAATATATGAGTAAGTCCTCATCACCTATGGCTAGGCAAAGTCTTCTTAGAAGTAACACCAAAAACAAAAGCAACAAAAGAAAAAGTTAAATTGGACTTTATCAGAATTAAAATTTTTGTGCTACGAAGGATATTATAAAGAAAGTTACAAAAACTCTGACAAAAGAGGAGAAAAATGTATTTCCTATGTATCTGATAAGGGACTCAAGCTATACATATATAAAGAACCCTTCCAAGTCAATAATAAAAGAACAAATAATTTAAAAACGACCAAAGGATGTGAACAGACATTCCTAAGAGGAAAATGTACAAATGGCCAATAAACACATGAAATGATATGCAATACGATTAATCCTCAGGGAAACACAAATAAAAACCACAGGGGTACTTCCCATCCACTAGGATGGCTATAATAAAAAAGACAAACAATAACAAGCATTGGTAAAAATGTGTGGAAACCAGAACCCTCTTGCACTGGTGTAGGGAAGATAAATTGGTGCAGCTGCTTTGGAAAACGGTCTGACAGTTCTCAAACGGTTAAACACAGAATTACGATATAACTCTGCAATTCCACTCCCAGGTATGTACTCAAGAGAAACGAAAACACATGTAAACTCAAAAACTTGTGCATGAATACTCGCAGAAGCATTACTCATAATAGCCAAAAGAAGAAATAACTCATACTCATCGACTGATGCACAAATAACTAAAATACAATGGAATAATATTCAGCCATAAAATGAAAAGTTATAACATTGCATAAACCTTGAAAACATTATGCTAAATGAAAGAAGCCGTTCACATAAAACCACATAGTTGTGCGATTCTATTTATACTAAATGTCCAGAATAGACAAGTCCATAGATACAGAAAGTAGATTAGTAGTTGATTAGAGGAGGGGGAGGAGAGGAACAGGGATGGGGTGGGAATGGAGAGCAAACTGATGAATATGGCATTTCTTTCCGGGATGACAAAAATGTAAAACTGACTGTAGTAGTAATAGTTTCACAACTCTGAACACACTGAAAACCATAACATCATCTACTTCGAATACGCACTTTATTTTTTTTTTTTTATTATAAAGATGTGGAGTACAATTCTAAATATGCACTTTGAATAGGTGAATTTCATGGTATGTGAACAGTACCTTTAAAAAGCTGTGTATACATATATGCATATGTAGGTAATAGGCCTTAGGGATCTGTGAATCACCTCAAGCAATTATAACAAAATCTATGTCTTACATTTTATTGGGGAAAGAACCTTACAAAAAGGTTAAGAGCAGCAACTAGAAAATATAGCCTATATGAACAAAACCTGTTTGTGATGAAAAATGCTAGAAAACTACTGATTTATTAAATCAAAATTTCCTTGGTTAAGGTTGTGTCCAAGAGAGGCAGTACAAACTTCCCAATTCTCTGCCTCAATTCTTTCATCCACACAAATGAAAACAGAGAAGCCTCAAACCCCATCTGTGGAGAGAGTAATGGCCATAGACGCAGTCATTTGACATATGAAATTATTGGCTTCAATATACCATGCGCCAGACACTACGTTTGGGCACAGACTAGAGAGAACATCCCTGACCTTCATACTTTCCACTCCGAATTGGGAAGGGTAGGAGTGGAGAAGAAAATAAGGTAAACCCCAAGACAGTCAATCTATTTTTCTTTTTAAAATACTGGATATCTGATGCTAGGACTTAAAATAATATCAAGTTTAGGTGAAAAAAAAAACCCCACTTTGTCAAGTAATACAGTAGTTTCCCCATAATCACATTTTCACTGTGATGGGATTTCAGTGTCCTTCAGTCAACTGCAGTCTGAAAATATTAAATGGGAAATTCCAGAAATAAACAATTCATAAATTTTAAGCTGCATGCCATTCTGAGGAGTGTGATTAAATCATGTGTGGGACATGACTACTCCCTTTGTCCAACATATCCATGCTATAGATGCTATCTGCCCATTAGTCACTTAGTAGCTGTGTGGGTTATCAGGTCAACTGTTGTGATATCTCAGTGTTTGTGTTCAAGTAATCCTTATTTTACCTAGTGAAGGCAGCAATGAATGCAAGAGTACTGTGTCTAATTTAAAAATAAAACTTTACCACTGGTATCTATGTACAGGAAAAATCATAGTATATATAGGATTTGGTATTGTCCGCGGCATCACGCATCCACTGGGAGGTCTTGGAATGTATTTCCCACAAATACAGAGGTGGGAGGTTACTGTACCTTCATGCTATGTACTCTCAGAGCGGCAAATCAAACATGAAGCAGTATTCTGAAGTACTCTGATAAATGGAGTACTCATAATAAATATGAACTTAAGTGACACGGGAAATAAAAATAATCTTAACCTTCCACATCAACATTAATTTTTTCTGAGTCAGGGTTTCACTCTGTCCCCCAGGAGGGAGTGCAGTGGCATGGCCATGGCTCACCACAGCCTCGACCTCCTGGGCTGAGGTAATCCTTCCACTTCAGTCTCCTGAGTAGCCGGGACTACAGGCACACACCACCTCGCCAATTTTTTGGAGCTTTTTTTGTAGATATGAGATCTCACTTATGTTGTCCAGACCGGTCTCAAACTCCTGGGCCCAAGTGATTTTCCAACACAGGCCTTCCAAAGTGCTAGGATCACAGGCATGAGCCATTGCGCCTGGCCCAAAATTAAATTTTTAATAGAGGAGTTTGCTGTGCAATGTTCCTACTAGGGTGAAAGTTCTCTGGGAGCAGGAACTATGCTTTATACATGCCTCTATGTGGGACAACACGTAACTTACAATAGTGAGGTTCAAGCTAGATTCATGAACAAAGTGTTTAAGTATAAAGGTTAAAGACTGGGAATAAGTTAAAAATGATATAAGCTGTTTAGTCTATGGTTTCTAAATTTTTAAAAACTAGATTTAATAATAAACACAAACACAACAGATACACAAAACAGTATCTGTACGTATTTCAGATACAAAAGACAGGCATACTAAAACAAAGCCATAAACTCAGATAACTAATAAAATAGTTAAATACTAATGGATAGTGACATTTAGCAAATGAAGGTTAGAATGAACACAATCTAAAACATTTCTAGTTATGTTTCTGAAAAATCACAAGAAAAGACAGTAAAACCAAATCAAACTCAGGCAACTTGATTGTATTTTCTGAAAGTATACAAAATTAGTATAAAATAACTGAATTCTAATCAATAAGCCTAAGAATGTACTACTAGTGATAAATGGACAGAGTAAAGCACATGCATACATTTTATTGGCAGGAACAATTTTTTTCTTCCCTAGCAAAATTTCCTGATAAGGTATAAACTAACACATACAGTTTGAAGATAGAAAAATATTTTTTTTTGTTTTTTTTAATTTTTTAATTTTAGAGTTGTGGGTACAGTTCAGGGCTAGGTATACAAATGTACATTACGCAGGTACCCTTGTTGATGAGGTGTGTCCCACTACTGCCAATCCTGCTTCCCTGCCCCCCTCCTGGCAGCTTCCTGCTATTGCCAATCCTTTTCTTACAATTCAGGGTTAGGGATACAAGTGCTCATTAAGCAGGCACCCTTGTTGATGAGGTGTGCCCACCCTTCCCCAGACAGACTTCTACTATGCCCATCCTGCCTCCCTGCCCATCTCCCAGCAGTTTCCCACTACTGTCAATCCTTTTCATAGGGAAGATAAGCCTGAAAAGCAATTTAGTAGTCATTTATCTGTAGTCAGGATAATAACATAATTCTGAAAAAATATTATCTCAATATTCAAATCCTTCATAAAAACTTTTCTTATTTTCTATTTAAAAAAGCCAACTAATAATGACAGCTAAGTTTGTAAGGTTTTAACTCTTGTACGTGTACGTAGCTAAAAAGCAAAGTCAGGTAAGAAACTTGGATTTTCTTATGTTACTTATTTAGCCAAAAAATTTCTAAATACTGATGATTAAATAGTTCACATAGCTTAACATGCATATAACACTTAGAACATCAAAAGCAAAACCTTATGACAACTGCTGAAAATTGAGAAATGATTTCCTGTAGAAGTTTCATCAGCAGACTACACTATTTTTTTTTAATGTAAGAAGATGGTAAAATCCTGGGACTAAAAATTTGGTTATGATTCCTGAATGATTTTATTGCAAATAAAATTACTCATTATATATCAGAAGTCTAAAGGTGTACCTCTTTTGAGCTTTTCATCTATTATATAGTAAATACAAATCCCAGTTCTCAAGTATTTTAACTCTTATTTTATAATGGCTTAGAGGTCAGTACTTCTCAAGCTATCTGCAGCAAAGGACCATTTTATCCCCCTTCAATCCTTACTGATCAATACTTTTCAAAAATATAAAGTCATATTGCTTTAGTTGCAGCAATTCAAATTGCTATGAACATTTCTAAATGCTTACTTTCATCTCTGTGATTATTTCATCATGTTCTGTTAACAAAGAGTCTGTGAATGGCCCACATAGCATACTTTAAACGTCACTGGTTTAAGTAATAATGCAAATATAACATATTCTCACATTGTATCAAGAAAACTTTATATCATCTCTTCTCTAGAAAGTCATGGCACATAGCAAATGAATAAATAACACATATTTAATAACAAAAAAGTGTTTCACAGAAATCCCAGGCCATAAAAAGACAGGCAGTAGAAAGTAGGGCCCCCAAGCACTGAGGTTAAAGTCAAGACAGCCCACATCCAAATCCTAGCTCTAACACTTATGCAGCAGCTATTTCTCAATCTTTAGTTTCCCTATCTGTTAAAGGAGATGAAAATAACCTATACTTCAGTGGTTGCCAAAATTAAATAAGCAACTCATTACAGTTATCAGAGTGTCTGGCACATAGAAAATGCTCAAAAAACACTTATAGCCACCATTATTTCCTATGAAATCAAAACAACATTAGGAAGCAAGTGTGCTAATTAAGAGTGACAATAAGTTAGAATTAAGCATTAAATGTGGCTCTGAACTTCTTAATAGCAAACTGGAAAACTGAAGACTCACTAACCTACCTTGAAGTGTCTTGTGAATATAAATTAAAATGTAGCATTGGCCGGGTGTGGTGGCTCATGCCTATAATCTCAGCACTTTGGGAGGCCGAGGTGAGAGGATTGCCTGAGCCCACAAGTTCGAGACCAACCTGGGCAACTTGGCGAGACCTCATCTCCACAATAAATCTAAAAATTAGCCAGGCGTGATGGTGTGTGCCTGTAGTTCCAGCTAAGGCTGAGGAAGAAAGATTGTCTGAGCCCAGCAGGTCGAGGCTGCGGTTGCGGTGAGCATATCACTTCACTCCAGCCTGGGCGACAGAGTGAGACTCCAACTCAAAAAAAAAAAAAAAAAAGTAGCATTATTGCCAAATATGTTTTTTTTTTACATTATGAAACCGTATATATTTAACATGCATATTTGGTAATTACAAAATTTAAAAAAAAATAAAGACAAGGTCTCACTATGTTGCCCAGGCTCATCTCAACCTACTGGGCTCAAGCAATCCTCCCACCTTGACCTCCCAGAGCAAACTTGGCAATTTTGACTAAGGCATGTACCTATATAACCATTATTACCTCAATCAAGATTCTTCACCACAGTTAAGATACAGAACATTTCCATCATCTTAAACATGATATTGAATATTTCCATCAATTCTGTTAAATGAGCTTTTTCTGTTTGAAATTAACCTCTCCCCAAAAAAATCCTTTCCAGGAGTTACAATAATACTACTTAATGTAACAGGATAACCTAAAAATAAATAAATTAAATAAATATCCTAATTTGTTTTTTCTTAAAGTGATATAAGGAAATTAAAATGGCATAATCTATCTTTCTTTTAGGAACTGTTAATAGCCTTTCTGACTTGTTCTTTAGGCCACTTGACAATTTAGTTGCAATACTTTAAAACTTACAGCTCAGATAAGTTGGAACTGAACTGTTATAACATGTGATTTAGTGTCATGCTTTGTCTCACTCAAATATAAAAAATTAAACAAAATAGCTCTTTATGAAAAAAATAAAAGCCAAAGATTTATCTGGGAAAATTAGGTCCTATGGAAATCAGCAGGTAGTATAGGTTTGTTTTTTACACTATCTAGTGCAAAAATCTAAACTTTAAAGAAGCAACGGAATACTGCCTCAGATCATCTCAATTTTAAAAAGTTCTGCTTACATGATGATAAAAAGTGACCAGGCCTAATTCCAGAATAGCGACACAAAGATGCTTCGGCCAGTTTGCCTACCACTAGCCGAGTTTTCCCCTTCCCTCCCTTTTTCGTCATGAAAGGCGGAGTAAGGATGAAGAGAGGAAGAGAGTCCCCAGTATTCAATTCTAAAGATATATTTGAGGACCAAGTGTTTATCACATCCCAAGTATATACATGAATGATTTACAGCAAGCACCATACAACGGAGAAAAACCCTGCTTGATGATGAAAGAGATAGTTAAAATAAACTGTATTAAGTAGATATTCCTCCCAAACTTTTTTGACCCCATGAAAAATTAACATTCAATAACAGTTACCACCTAACAAGTGAATGTAACAATTATTAAATCTATTTCATTTTGGTCAAAAGTTCTGAGTCCCAAAGTTGACACTGTCATGAAATAAATTTAGCAAATCATTTATCTAATCAACTCATAAAACTCCAGAAAATTGGAAACTTCCCATGAGTGTTGAAAATATGGATGAAAGACAACACATACCAGGTATTTCTTCACAAATAGGTGACGGTCATTCACTATAACCCCAATGCTCTGTACTTCCCAGTCTGACCTTATCGTCCACATCCTCAATGCTGCCTCAAACTTCCCAATGATAATACACCTAGGAAACTCCAGATATGTGCTCAACAGATCTTCAGCCTTTTCTGTGCATGCCCTGCTACCTTCTATTCTTCATTATTCTCTGGTGGCAAGACCCCTCTGATGCAGCAGAAGCAGCAGCATCTTAGCTAACCCTATAGTGCATGTACTAAATAAACATCAGGAACTGTTCAAGCTCTTTGTGCATAATTAATTTAATCCTATTTGATCCTTTGAGGTGGGTACTATTATTATTCCTACTTACAGACAGGGCAACTGAAGCACAGAAATGCTACGTAATAGCGCGGAGCTCAGGATTTAAACTCAAGCAACCTAACTCCAGAGTCCTAACTCTTAGCCATTACTCTTCATTCTCATGGAGGCTCTTTCCCTTCTCACAACCATCCTACCTTGGGTAGGAGGTGAAGTGTCTATCTTACTCTCCCTGTCATACCTGGCAAAATGCTCTACCTTCCCTCTATTACTGCTAAAGATCTAGCTTAAAATTTAATTAAGAAAACAGAAGCAAAGGAATATTCTTAACTTCCCTCCAGCAAATCTACAACCTATCTTCACCAGTACCCACATTCTCTACTTTCCTTGCTGTTATAAAGGACAAAAGGGCCTCCTCCTATTACAGGCCTACCTTTCTACTGTGTTTTGGATCCCATCTCCTCCTGCCTTCTCAAGGACCTCTTACTAGCTCTTGCTACTGTTTAAGCTCAGCTATTGGCTTTTTCCATGCCTGAACCTGAGCAACTAAACACTGCCGTAGGAAAAATCATACAATCAGATTGACCGGCTACATTTAGACTGAGAAACACAACCCCACCCAAGCATGGCAGTTCACACCTGTAATCCCACTTTGGGAGGCCAATGCAGGAGGATAACTTGAGCCCAGGAGTTCGAGATCAGCTTGGGAAACATAACAAGACCTCATCCCTAAAAAAAAAAAAAAAAAACCCAAAAATATAGCCAGGTGCAGTGGTAAGCATCTGTAGTCCCAGCTACTCAGAAGGCTGAGGCAGGAGAATCACCTGAGCTCAGGAGTTGGAGGCTGCAGTGAACCAGGATCACACAACCGCACTCCAGCCTGGGCAACAGGGCAAGACCCCATCTCTTACACACACACCCCTCAAAAAGGTGCTCAACATTATTCTAACCCACTGTGTTTCCTTAGTAAATTTACTTTCCTGACATGATTTTATGCCTTCTCTTCTAAAAACTCTAATACTACCTCTCCTCTATCATTGCTAAAGATCTAGCTTTAAATTTAATTAAGAAGACAGAAGGAAAAGGAATATTCTTAACTTCTCTCCAGCAAATCTAAACCTATCTTCACCCATAATCTCTACTTTCCTTGCTATTATGAAGAACAAAGGACCCTCCTCCTATTAAAGGGCTACTCCTTTGCTGTGCTTTGGATCCCATCTCCTCTTGCCTTCTCAAGGACTTTTTATTAGCTCATGCTCCTTTAATACCAGTTTCTCCTCCTCTACAGGGACTAGCCCCAGAATCTACTGTGGTGTAAAACTAAAATCCATAGCCTTCCCTTGACCCCCGCAGGCTCCCTGGTTACCAACTCATTTTTCTGTTCTCTCTCATAAAAACACACACACACACACAAAAACTTCTTGAGAGATTTCTGTATACGCACAGTTTCACTTCCTTATCTGTTATTCACTCTTCAGCCCACTCAAAAATGTCATGTGCACTATTCCTCCCAGAAACAACCATATAAAGGTCAACAGTAATGCGCATTAGCAAAGACAATGGTCACCGCTCTAGCCCTTCATCTTATTCAACTTCTCAGCAGTATTCAACACTTTGTTCTTGGCTTCCAGGACTCTTAGTTCTCAAGGTGTGCTCCTATCTGTTAACTGCTCTTTTTCAGTCTATGCTGGCTCCTCTTTTAATTCAATTTTAAATGCTGAGGTACAGCTGACCCTTGAAAAACATGGTTTGAATTGCACAGGTCAGTTTATTTGTGGATTTCCTTCCCCCTCTGCCACCCACTCAAGACAGCAAGATAACCTTCTTCTCCTCAGCCAACTCAACATGAAGACATGAGAATGAAGTCCTTTATGATGATCCACTTTTATTTAATGAATAGTACATATACTTTCCCTTTCTTATGATTTTCTTAATAATACAGAGGGTGCAAAAAGTATGTACACACATTTTAAGAAAGGAAAAAACTATTAAAATTGTAATACTCAACAGATACCAATAACAAAAGATGAATATAAGTCATGTCTAACTTCTGAAATTACAAGAGATGCTCAAAGTGTTTACCATCAGCAACCAGACATTTCTGACTACAGCAAACTATTGAAGGACTTGTTGCTGTGTGAGACCTCCTGGATCTTCCCTTGGGCACACCACACATAGTACCATACATCTCAAACTGATCACAGATGTGTGCAATTGTTAGGCGTGTTGGAGGTTCTGTTGCATACTCATGCCTCTATTGTCATTGTACTTCCACACTGTTCTAGAAAGTGAAATACCACTTCAAAATGGTCTTGCGCTATTGGAATGACAATTGTGCTTCCATCATTTTCTTTGACTGTCCTACCTGTCATATGGTGATGCTAGCATTCATTTGATTAATGCCATATTTTGAGCGAATGTCATACTACACATTGCTAGGGTAATTCAATTCAATTTCAAAAAGTAATACATGAATAACATCTCTTAAAATGTGTATACTTTTCTTGGCACCCCCAGTATTTCCTTTTGTCTAGCTTACTTTGTTGTAGGAATACAAAGTATAATAAACATACAAAATATATGCTGATTAACTGTTTATGTTATCAGTAAGGTTTCCAGTCAACAGTAGGCTATTAGTAATTAAGTTTATGGGGAGTCAAAGGTTATATGTGAGGGAGAAGAATTGGTTTTTCAAGCCCCCACATTGTCCAAGGATCAACTGTACTTTATGGTCAGTCAGGAACCCTCCTCTCTTCTCTCCCCTAGGTTAGCTCCTCTAGTCCTACAGCTCCAAGCAGCATCTGTTAACTGATGTGTCCAGATTTATAACCACCACTTTTCCTCTTCTATTATTCTAACCAGCTATTGACCACTCCAGAATACCATTGATTCCTGTTTCTATTCTTGAGTCTTTATAATCTATTCTCCATAGAGAAGCCAGAGACCTTTTAAAAATCACATTACATTGTTCCTTTACTTAACACCTGTCAATGGTTTTCCTTAAAGTTTAGAATAACATCCAAACTCAAATACACCAAAAATTTTTTTTGTACTGTAGGCGTTACTTTCTATATCTAAAAGCTCTTAAGTCAACTCTTTGTGTGACATATTTCTTCTCATCCTCCAATAATATCAAATCCTCAGAGAAGTCTTTTTCCAGGCCCACACTCTTACCACCTAGCCTATAACATCACACTATGGCCTTGCTAGCATTTGTTACAGACTGAAGCTGACCTATTTATTTGTTTGTTTCCTGTCTATCATCTTTCAGTGGAATGAAAATGCTATGAGGTCAGGAGCTTTACTTGACTTGTTCATTCCTGTACTAGCAGTCCCATGATAGAGGCTAATAAACAGTAGGCCTTAAATATATTTTGAATAAATGAATTACTTTATCAATGCCAACACCATTCACAAAACATTTTGGTTTGCTTTCTCTAAGAAAAGCTTTGTAGAAAAATGCAGCACTATTCACAACAGCAAAGACATGGAACCTACCTAGGTGCCCATCATTGGTGGATTGGATTTTTAAAATGTGGTACAGATAATACCATGTAATACTATGCAAAAGGTAATGTTCTCTGAAGCAACATGGATACAATAGGAGTCCGTTATTCTAAGCAAATTAATGCAGAAACAGAGAACCAAAGACTGAATGTTCTCACTTCTAAGTGTGAGCTAAACACTGGGTACACATGGGCTTGAGGGTGGGAATAACAGACACCGAAGACTCCCAAAGAGGGGAGGAGGGAGAGGGACAAAGGTAGAAAAACTACCTATTGGGTACCATGTTCACTCTTTGGGTAATGGGTTCAACAGACGCTCAAACCTCATCGTCACGCAATATACTCATGTAGCAAACTTGTACTCACTGAATTTAAAATAAAAAAAGGAAAGCTACATGTCTATTTCTTAAATGGTATAGTCAACCTGACCTTACAGTTTACCGTCAAATACATACACTTAACAGACTACAGTCATATGGCTGTAAAGTGCTTTAAAAAATGAAAACATTCTCCTAAGAACACTTATTAAAAAGTGCTATATCCAGTTACATGTTTTCAAAAAATTGGCTCAATTTAATAACCTTTATTACACATAACTACAAAAAAGTGGCAGATGTCATCCTAGCACTTGAGGAAAAAAAAAAAAGGAATCTTACTTAAGTGATACTCTCAGAGGTCAAATCTTTCTAAATTAATTAGATGCAAATCTATAGTTGAAGAAAATTTTGGAAAAGTTTTATCATGTGCATCACTTGATGGGGAAACATTCTGAGATATATCTTCACATGATTTTGTCACTGTGGAAAATTCACAGAGCATACTTACATAAACCTGGAGGGTACTCTACCACCCACCTAGGCTATGTGGTATAACCTTTTGCACCTAGGCTACAAACCTGTACAGCATGTTATGGTACTGAATGTTGTGGGCAATTGTAACACAACTAAAAGTGTCTGTGGCCTGGGCAACTTGGTGAGACCTCATCTCTACAATAAATCAAAAAATTAGCTGGGCATTGTGGGTTCAGCTACTTGGAAGACTGAGGCAGAAGGACTGCTTGAGCCCAGCAGGTCGAGGTTGTGGTGGCCGGGAACGTGCCACTGTCCTCCAGCTTGGGTGACAGAGTAAGACTCCAACTCAAAAAAAAAAAAAGTATCTGTGTATCTAAACACAGAAAAGTAAAAGTACAGTATTATGATCTTACGCAACCACTGTCATACAGGGTCTAACAATTAAGTTTGCGAACTCATCCTAGGAAAGTGCTACATACCTCATTGCTGAATATCGCTATAGTCATCTATGAAGGATTCTCCTTGGGAAACTGTGCACTGATGCCAGTTCCTAGTTTACCTATCAAAACAATTGTGGAACTCTTTTTCTGGAATGGTCACCAGAGCTGTTGCTGTATTACTCCTGATGTCCTGAATATCACCAAAATGTCTTCCTTTCAATAGTTCCTTTATCTTTGAGTAAAGAAAAAAGTCACTGGGGGGCCAGATCAGGTGAGTAGGGAGGGTGTTCCAAGACAATTATTTGTTTAATGGCTAAAACTCCCTCATAGACAGTGCTGTGTGAGCTGGTGCATTTTCATGATGCAAGGGCTCCTTTGGGACCATTTTTTGCACACACCTTTCTCATGCCAAGATTTTCAGTTAAGATGTTCCTGAGGGCAGGAGTACACACATCCACCCCCTGCATCGTCATATAGAATAGTAGTGGGGAGTGGGTCTCAGGAGCCCTATATATCAGTGAACATTTAATTTGCAAGTAGTTTCTGAATTTTAGTTCCCCAACCTCCACCTTTTTTGACTCGCAAAACTACAAGAAACAGTAAAGTCTCCCAACCCCATCTGTTTCAAAACAGAACAAATTCAGAGGCTCTGATCAAGGCAGAATAGAGGGATGAGCAAACAACAGAACTGAAAGCCCCACCCACTACCTCTGAATAATGGAATTAAAGAGAAAAGAAAGAGATCTGTCACAAATGAGGAAAAATCAATGAAAGAGCACAGGTAATTCCCAGTGTACAAAGAGGCAACACCCAAGGCAACATCAGACCTCAGAACTCAAACAATGGAAATCACCGATGATTGGCTCTAGACTATAACAGGGATTAGGGAATGGATGGAAAGTGTGAATAAAACTCAAGAAAGACAAGACACAACACTGAAAGAACTTGTAACAGAGATTTTGGTCATAAAAAACTTCATCCAGGAAACAGATAACTAGATGACAAGCATGAAAAGCAGAATCAACCACCCGGAAGAAAGAATCTCAGAGCCTGAAGACAAAAACATGGAATTAACCTGATCTGTTAAAAACATAGAAAGAAAACTCAGAAAGAAAGAAAAAACCTCTAAGAGATGTGCGGTTATATCAAGAGGCTGAATTTATGTCTGGTCAGAATCCCAGAAGAAGAAAGGGAAATGGAGAACACCATGGAACAAGTATTCTAGAAGGTTATCCAATAAATCTTTCCCCATCTCACCAGAGATGAAACCATCCAAACACAAAAGATTCAGAGAACCCTGCAAGACATCAAATGAGAAGACCAACCCCTAGACACGTAGTAATTTGCCTACACAAAGTAGGTATAAAATAAAAAATCCTAAAGGCAGCAAGAGAGAAAGGTCAGACTACCTACCAGGGAAGACCAATCAGAATAGTAGCAGACTTGTCAGCAGAAACACTACAAGCTTGAAGGGACTGGAAATCCAGTTTTCAGAATCCTCAAAGATAAACAATTTCAACCAAGAATTTCCTACCCAGTCAAGCCCAGCTTTATCAGTGATGGAGAATTAAAATCCTTCTCAGACACCCAATTCCTAAAATATTATGCTGCTTCCAGACCAGCAGGAGACACTCAAGAAGGTACTAAGCACAGAAGAGGAAAAATAAATAAAAAAGAAACTTCCTACAAATGCATGTAAACACAGAATCAACACAACATGCCTCATAACTGCAAAATTGAAACCACACACATCCTCAACCCAAAAGTTAAGAGAAAACAAAATAGCCTTACAAGATCCTCATGACAGGAATAAACCCGCATTTTTTAATAATCAGCCTGATCATCAATGATTAAATGCATCACTGAAAAGACATAGAATGGCAAACTGAACTAAAAAAACAAAAACAAAACAAAACAAAAACCTACAACCCAACAACATGCTGCCTCCAGGAAACACATCTCACTACAAAGGATGCCCACAGACTCAAAGTTAAAGGATGGACAACAAACTTTCAGGTGAATGGAAAACAAAAGAAGGTAGGAGTCTTGATCTTAACATCAGAAAAAAAACCTTCAAGCTATCAAAAATTAAAAGATACCGAAGGACATTATATACTGATAAAAGGCTCAATCCACCAACAGGAAACATCCATCTTAAATATATATGCACCCAATACAGGAGCCCTTGGATTTAAAAAGCAACTACTAGGTAAACTAAAAAAGAATATTGATTCTAACACTACCATAACTTAAATACCCCACTAACAACTCTAGATAGATCATCAAGGCAAAAACTCAACAAGGAGATCCAGAACCTAAACTTGATGCTTGACCAAATGGATTTAGTAAATATCTACAGAACACTCCACCCCAAAACCATGGAATATTCATTCTACTCATCACCACATGGAACATACTCCAAGATCAATCACATCTTTGGCCATAAATCAAGCATAAACAAATTTCATAAGACTGAAAATATTACCATGCCTTCTCAGACCACCATCAAAATTGCCCCCAAACACAGAAAGACACAAACACTAAAAAGCACACTGCTGAACAACTCCTGGGTCAACACAGAAAAAAAGAGAAATTAAAAGATTCTTGGAAACAAATGAAAACAAAGACACATCTTACCAAAACCTCTGGAATGTCATGAAAACAGTACTAAGAGGGGGAAATTATATCTCCATGAACCCACATCAAGAAAATAAAGAACATAAGTCAAAAGCCTAACAAATCACCTAAGGGAGCTGGAAAGGAAGACCACCAAAACCCTAACTTCAGCAGAAGTATCCAGATCACCAAAGTAAAAGCCCATATATGGGACACAGACAAAAATATCATAGAAAAAATTTGATGAAATAAAAAGTGGGTTCTTTGAAAGAATAAACAAGATTGATGCACCCCCTAGCTAGATTGAATAAGAAAGAGACAAAAAGCCCAAATAAACACAATCAGAAACACAAAAGATCAAGTCACAACCGGCCCCAAAGGTATATAAAAAATTATCAGAGATTAGTATGCACACCTGTATGGAAACAAATTCAAAAACCTCAACAAGATGGAGGACTTTCTGACATCACACAGCCTCCCAAGGTTGAGACAATATGAAATAGAGACCCTAAATAGACCAATAACAACCCAGAAAATTGAGTTTGGCATAAAAATACCTACAAAAAAGAAAAACAAAAAAACAAAAAAAACCCCAGCCCTGGACCAGATGCCTTCCAGTGGAATGCTACAAAACATTCAAGGAAAAGTTGATACCAATGCTATTGAAAATATTCCAGGCAATAGAGAAAGGCAACAAAAAAACATTTTATGAAGCTAACATTGCACTAAAACCCAAACCAGACAAAGACTCAACAAAGAAAGAGAACTACAGGCCAACATCCCTAATGAACATAGATGCAAAAATTCTCAATAAGATTCTAGCAAATCAGGGGCCAGGCTAGGTGGCTCAGCCTATAGTCCCAGCACTTTGGGAGGCTGAGGTGAAAGGATTGCCTGAGCCCATGGGTTTGAGACCAGCCTGGGCAGCTTGGTGAGACCTCGTCTCTACAATAAATTACAAAAACTAGCTGTATGTGGTGGTGTGCATCTATAGTTCCAGCTCACTGCACTCCAGTCTGGGCAACGGAGTGCGACTCCAACTCAAAAAAAAAAACAAAACAAACAAACCAGAACAAGACAAGGCTGCCTAGTATCACTTGTCTTGTTCAACATAGTGTTCGAAGTCCTCGCTAGAGCAATCAGACAAGAGAAGGATATTAGGGGTATCCAAATAGGAAAAGAGGAAGTTAAGCTATTCCTCTTTGCAAACAATATCATTTACAAAAGTCTCAGGGTATAAAATCAGTGTGCAAAAGACAGTCACATTTTTATGCACCAACAATAAACAGGCAGAGAACCAAATGCAAAGTACAATCCCATTCACAATAGCCACACACGCACACACAAAATACCTTGGCATCTTCCTAACCAGATAAGTAAAAGACTTTCACAAAAAAACTAGAAAACACTGCTCAAAGAAATCAAAGACACAAACAAATGGAAAAATATCCCATGCTCATGGACTGGAAGAATCAACACTGTTAAGATGTCCATCCTACCCAAGGCAATCAGCAGATTCAATGCAATGCCATTAAAATTACCAACATCATTCTTCTCAGACCTGGAAACGACAATACAGAAATTCATTTGGAAACAAATATGACCATGAATAACCAAAACAATCCTCATTCAACAAAAGAAACAAAGTAGGAGGTATCATACTCCCAGGCTTTATTATAACAATAACCAAAACAGGCTGGTATTGGTACAAGAACAGGCATACAGACCAATAGAATAGAACAGAGATTATGGAAGCAAAATCTCAATTTCTCAACCAACTCATCTTCAACAAAGCCTCCATCAACAACCACTAGGGAGAGGAGAACCTATTCAGTAAATAGTGCTGGGAAACTGGCTGACCACATGCAGAAGATTCAAACAGGACACCTACCTATTACCATACACAAAAATCAACTCCAAATGGATCAAAGACCTAAATGTAAAACCTCAAACTATAAGAATCTTAGAAAACACAAGAGACACCTTTATGGAGATGGAAATAGGCAATCAATTTCTGATCAAAACCCCAGATGCCCATGCCATAAGAGATAAGACAGATAAACAAGACCTCATCAAACTGAAAAGCTTCTACAAAGCAAAAGAAACCAAGAAAGTGGGGAGACAGCCCACAGGATGGGAAAAGATATTTGCCAACTGTATAAAGTCTTAACAACTGGCAAAGGTCTAACATCAAGGATCTATAAGGAATTCAAACATGCCGAAAGGAAAAAGACAAACACTCCCATTTTTTTAATGGGAGGCAAAATTCATGAATAGATACTTCTCAAAAGAAGATATATGGGCAGCCAACAGACACATAAAAAAGTGTTCAGCCTCACTAATCATCAAAGAATTGCAAATAAAAACCACATTGAGACACCACCTAATCCCAGTAAGAATGGCCATCATTAATAAAACAACAACAGATGCTGGTGAGGATGCAAAGAAACGCTCCTACACTGCTGGTGGGAATGCAAACTAATTCAGCCTCTATGGAAAACAGTATGGCGATTTCTAAAAGAACTAGAAATTTACCTTCCATATGACCCAGCAATCCTCCTACTGGGAATATACCCGGAGGAACTCAAATTGTTCTACAAAAAAGATATGTGCACATGCATATTTATTGCAGCACTATTCACAATAGCAAAAACATGGAACCAACCATGCTGTCCATCAAAACTGGAGTGGATCTTTTAAAATGTGGTATATATACACTATGGAATATTACGCAGCCACAAAAGGACAAAATTATGGGATTTGCAGGAACTTGGATGATTTAGAGTCTATCATACCCAGTGATCTATCACAGAAACAACTGAGTGCCACATGTTCTCACTCATAAGTGAACCCTGAATGTTTATCATAATACAATAAGAAAGAGATTGACAGTAGCAGGACACTGTTGGGGAGGCAGGGGCAATAAGGGTACCTGATTGTAATCCAGGTAAAGTGAGGTCCTATGGGAGGCCCAAAACTTCACCTGTACCTAAACCACTTATGTATGCAATTCTGACTTGTACCCCACAACTTTAAAATTAAATAATAAAAAACATATTTCCTGTTTCTCTATCTATGTTTATTTGGTCTGCTATGCTTCTCACAGTCAGCTGATGATTTTGATGTACAAGTCAATGAATTTCTGCAATGTTTTTGTCAGTTCTGCTCGTTACTGGCTGTCTTGGATCACTCTTCATCAGTTATGCTTTCTGTCCCCCTTAGAAAAATGTTTAAACCATATGTACACTGCCATTTTCTCATGGCATTATTCCCTTAAATTTGGACTGCATGTCCCTGATTTCACTTCCACTCTTGCCAAGTTTAACAAAAAATTTAATGTTTGTTCATTGTTCTAATTTAAACTCTGACATTCTCGCAATGACAGCTCTGATGGCCATTCCCAAAAAAAAAGAGTTCCAAAATTGCTTTGATGGCTGACTGAGACCACTGGTGTCAGTGCCTAGCTTCTCCAAGGGGAGTACTTTGAAGGTGACAGCAGTGAGTTATGCAGCACTTTTTCTAGGATGAATTTGTGAACTTAATTGTCAGATCTTCATATGGTAGGCCATCACAGACCACAGCACTACATGGCACACGACTATATTTGTATTTTCAGTTTAGGTCTCTGTAAAAACAATACAAATAAATACCTAGGATATAGAAAGTTTAAAAGCCCATAGATCTTCCAAGGTGACAGTGAAAATAATTTAACTTTACTATTTTCTTCAAGTAAATAAATATACATAAAATTACACATGTTGTTAAAAATAGTCTCTGAATGCTATACAAGTGAGAAATTAAGATTCTTTCTAATTTTAAATTCTGTGATTTTTGGTACACATAAGCAATATGAATAAAAACTAATTTAGAAAGTAGGAAAACATGAGCACAATTTATAGCCTATAGAATGATCCATTAACAGGTAGCTAGGATTCCAGTGTAAGCATCAAATGGTAAATAGCTATAATAAATAAACATATGCCCTTGAGTTAGTAATGATCATCTTTTCTCCAAAGCACACTAGTCAAATAACCATTGCACATGCATTACTAAAGATGATGATGATGATAATCACAGTTGATACTGACTCAGTAACTACTCTGTGCCAGGCGCTATGCTCAATCTTTTCGTGTTAAGTATCTTGTGTAATCTTTACAACAAATCCATGAGCAGAAATACTCTTAAATCCATGTACATATGAGGAAATTAGTGCTAGAGGTTCCACAGAAAGTAAGATCAGTGACCAGGAAAAACTCTTTCTGGCTGACTTCTAGAATTGGCCCTTAATCACTATTTTTCTGAATTATCTTTTAGCACAGCTCTTAATTCTTCTGCCTGGCATACTCTACCTCTCCTCTCCTATTCTTTTTTTTGCAAAAACCTATTCAGGCTACATAGACTTTGTTTTTTAGACATCGTACTTTCTTTTCTTATTGCATTTTAATTTTTAAAAACACTGTCATAATGTTAGTACATATGTCATTCTTATTAGGCCTGGACTTAATGTCAGAGACCAAAGCTGAAGTCTAAATACCCGAAATGGTTCACTATTCAATACTGATGGCGTTTGGGTTAAAGTATAGGGTAAGATGACCATTGTTCTGATATAGAAGGGTTTTGTAGGTTTTTTTATTGGTTGTTATCTATAAAGCAGTGACTTTTTCTTCACATAAAGTTAATTTATTTTAAACTGATAAAATTGTATGTATATGTGTATAACATATTTTAAAGTAGATGTATGATGTGGAAGGGTTAAATCTAGTTAATTAACAAATGTGTTAACCGCATATATTTTTGTGGTGAGAATACATTTATTCTTTGTATTTTTCAAGAATATATCTTATCATTAACTACAGTCACTACGCAGTACAATAGACCCTCCTATTTAACTATAACTATATATCCTTTGCCCAACATCCTCCCATCTCCTCATCCTATCCAATAACCTTTGCCTCTGGCAACCACCATCCTGTCCTCTACTTCGAGTCAATTTTTTTAGAGTTTACATACTGTGTGATACCATGTGATACTTGCCTTTGTGTGCCTCGCTTATTTCACTTAACATAACGTCTTCCAGGTTCATCCATGTTACGGCAAATAACAGATTTTTAAAAAATAGCTGAACAGCATTTCATTGTGTATGTATATATACCACATTTTCTTTATCCATACTTATTTATTTTGATTCTGTATCTTGGCTACTGTGAATATTGCTGCTATAAACATGAGAGTGCAAATACCTTTGACACACTGATTTGATTTCCTTTGGACATATTAATGGAAGTGGCACTGCCAGATGATATGGCAGTTCTATTTTTAATATTTTGAGAATCCCCCATACTGTTTTCCATAATGGCTGTACTAATTTACATCCCCACCGTCAGTGTTTTCCCTTTTCTGCATATCCTCTCCAAAAGGTATCTTTTGTCTTCTTCATAATAGCCACTCTAACAGGACTGAGATGATATCTCATTGTGCTTATGATTTACATTTACTGATCAGTAATGTTGAACACTTTTTCCTATACCTGTTGGCCATTTGTATGTCTTGCCTTCATAAACGTCTATTCAAGTCTTTCGCCCATTTTAAAATCACATTATTTGTTTTCTTGCTATTGAGTTCCTTATGTATTTTGGATATTAACTCCTTATCAGATATATATAGTATGCAGATATTTTTTTCCCATTCTGTAGGTTGTCTCTTCACTCTTGTTTCCTTTGCTGTTCAGAAGCTTTTAACTCTGATGTAATCCTGTTTTTTTGTTTTTGCTTTTGAGGTCATATCAAAAAAATCATCACCCACATCAATGTCATGGAGCTTTTCCCATTTTCTTCTAGTAGTTTCATAGTTTTGGGTTTTACAGTATTTAATCCATCTGAGTGATTTTTGTATATAGCAAGAGATAAGTGTCTAACTTCATCCTTCTGAATTCAGTTGCTGAAGAGACTATCCTTCCTTATTGTGCCTTGTCAAAAAAACAATTAGTTGTAAATGTGTAAATTTACTTGTGGATTCTCTATTCTGGTTCATTGGTCTACATATCTGTTTATATGCCAGTACCATGCAGGTTTTGGTTACTATAGCTTTGCAGTATATTTTGAGGTCAGGTAGTGTGATGCCTCCAGCTTTGTTGTTTTTTGCTCAAGATTACTTTGACTATTTAGGGTCTTTTGTGGTTCCATACAAATTTGGGGATATCTTTTTTTTTTTTCCTATTTCTGTGAGGAATGTCATTGGTATTTTGATAGGGATTGCACTGAATCTGTAGATTGCTTTGGGTAGCATGGACATTCAAGGATTCTAATTCAATAAGTGGCTATGGTGGAACTATATACAAGTGGAACTGTATGTATCTAGTGCATAAAAGAGGACAATCTACTCCTCCTGAGAATATAATTCTGAGAGGTAAAAACATCCTCTCAAATGAGATGAAATCCCAGAGAAGTGCAGGTTGGGTTGCACATCCCATTACACCTGTGGCTGTCCCCAAATTTAGGATGCTCAGGGCTGAAGTGAGGATTCCTGTTTGACTATGAGTATGCTTTAGTTTACAGATTCTATTATTAAGCACCCAAGAGACCTAATAAAGACAGGTTTTGTTATTCTCTTGACAAAGGGAGATAAAATTCCTGAGGGCTGGTAGTTATGAAGGGACCCAACAATAGTTCAGAAAACAAATATTTCAAATAAGTTTTCCATATTTTGATGAAACCTATGAACATCACTGATAGTTATATTACATATTCTGGTTTAATCATACATCATTGTATTAATCATAACTATAGAAAGAAGTAGTGAATGGGTAATCTAAAATTGAGAATCCCAATTAACTAAATTTTGGCTTTAGGTTGTATCTTGCTTTTTTTTAAAACATACCTTTTAATGTTTTGCATTTGCTCATATTAAAACCTGCTTGATTTCCTTGTTTATACATTAATTGGGTAGGGTGAAATAAAAACTTTTTAGGTAGCAAGGGATAATCACTCTAAGAGTAAATATCAGACTAATACACTTAAGGAAATCTAAATGATCTCGATTTGACCATATTCTCTTTTGTTTTTAGTTTGGAAGAAGTGTGAAAACATTGCTTTTTTTTTAACATATTGTAGAAGGTAAAACATGAAAATGATAATAATAAATGTCTGGCTATTTAGAATGATTAGAGAGATGTAAAACATAAGATGAGGTATAACTCAAGCTTTTAGCTATTCTACTACCATGTATTTGTTTCCAGGTTATTTAAAACACCATTTTTCAGAAAGTATCTTTCCCAGAATAAATATGCTTATTTGTAGCTAACTATTGTTCTTCATTTAACAATAACAATAATTTTGCTGAAACTTCAAAATATTCTAACTAAAACATACTACTGGAAAAAAGTAAAATAAGCAAAAATAATTTTAACAGTGGAATTAAATCCATCATATTAAGTCAGTCAAATTATTATCTGTAAGAAAGTAAAATTTAACTAATATTTTTAAAAATTAGTAATTTAACAATAAAATTCTCAGCATTTAAACCTTAATAAACAGTACTATTAAGATATTACAGTGTTGAATTTAAAAATAGACTGGTTTTTACATAAATTAACATAAACATGCTGTACTGTATACTAACTAAATGGTACAAGTTTATCTGCATGTCCTAGTATATTCAAATTTAACTAAATATCTATAAACAAATGTTAATCATACATGGAAAAATATTTTTTCCCTTAAAAAAAAATCCCATGCAATTTTAAGGTTTATTTTTCTTTGTACATCTTATTAAAACCATTCCAAAAGTAAAATCATAAGGAAGAACACACATGCAAAAATTCAAAGAGATGTAAATTTAATCATGTCCGTGCATCTAACAGATAAGATCAAAACATGTAGTACCAACACTTTAGACGAATAATTTTATATAAAGAGGTTTAAAGAAATTCACATTGGACACAGATCATGCATATGGGTGTGCACATCAAGGCTATGAAAGAATGGTGACAAAAAGTGGCCTTGCATGAGAGTTAATTCCCTTGATGGGCAAAGGAAGGAAACTAGAATTCTGAGTTTTTGCAGAGTGAAACAGGGTACTGCCCACAGCATACCTCCCCTGCTTCTATAGCTCTTCAGTGTTCATTCCCTCTCATGTTCTAAGGCTCAGATGAAAATAAAGCAGCAGTATTAACAGTATTAATAACGAAGTAACAAAAGAGCCTTGCTGAAGAGTTACTTGGCAAGACCGAGAATCAACTCCAGATATTTTGGTAGATTCTGAAGTAGCTAACAAAATCAGAAACAAAATAAGATACTGCTTGATTATTGTAAATCTTCATTCAGAATCCCTTTAAAATAATGGGCACCCTCCTGAAAACTGACAAACCAAGAATTTTTATTATCATGCCTCTCCTTACTTTGCTACATGTACCTTTGCTCCCTTAAGTCTCTTCAGGATGTCACTCCAGGACAAGAAATACTGCATAATCTTTCAAGCATAGCTATTATTCTTTGAATTTCCCTTTTTAACTTTATTACTGTCAATAGCACCATCATCTTCACAATTACACAAGTTTGTGCTTGTACAACTGGAAAGATTTAGTTTTGGAGCAGTTTTAATAAAGTCTCCAAATGTGCACATGTCTAGAATGGTCTTTTTCCATGACTCCTAAATATTCTGCACCTGGACTGTTACCACAGCCTCCTATTTCACTACCTTCACCTTCTCCAAAAGCCAATCAATTTTACATAGGAAAAAGCAGTTTGAGCACGTTTCCTGCTGTAAGCTCAGAAAAGTAAATTTGATAATCCCTAAAAAGCACTTCAGCCCAGTGTTAACTTAAAGAAGTACTCTTATTACTGCTATAATTGTGACACTCAATTTTTTTAGAAATGAAATCCAAGCTCTTAGCCATATACTTAAAGTATTTTCATAAACTGGACCCATTCATTCTTCATATTTTTTTCCCAGCTAAGTAAAACCTAGGAAACTGTCCACTGTGCAAGACTTGCTCCCGCCCATGTCAGTGTCTTTACATGTGCTAATCCTTTTGTGGCTATTGTTTAGTTTTCTCTTAAATTACACTCAAAATGCTATGCCTCTGCATGATACCTTGTGATTCAATCCCTCTAACCTGGCTCATTACTTAATCAGTACCTTTTCCCAATATTTAACAACATTTATAAAGGCTTACATTTTGGTATAAAAATTAAAATGCACTTGTGATTCATGTTTCTGCAAGTTTAACGTACTTTCTTAATTGCAAAAAAGCACATAAAATTCACCACCTTAACAACTGAGTGTATCACCTACTAGTGTTAAGTACACCGTTGTGCAGCAGATTCAACAATAAACCCACTTTCTGTTTTTATACATTTGACTTGCGTTTTTAGACGCTGATGTTTATTTTCTGTCAAATATATTTCCATGCTGCTTAAAAGCTTGTGGAAGAACAACTCACGAGCCTTCAGTGGTTGTTCCTACCATTCGGCGTCCTGAGCGGCGAGAGCCGCACACCAGTCCTCTGTGGCGGGCTGAGCTCCCGTCTCCAGCAG
The DNA here is from genome assembly GCA_963574415.1 of Tarsius wallacei. Lineage (NCBI taxonomy): Eukaryota > Metazoa > Chordata > Mammalia > Primates > Tarsiidae > Tarsius > Tarsius wallacei. The sequence goes on from CAUYQG010183023.1 coordinate 44,644, forward strand.
GGAACTGCTGAGCAGGCACGGGGGCGCCTGCACAGCTTCAGACCAGTCTGCAGCCTCAGGTCGAGTAGCCGTTAATGCTGGAGCAGTCCGTTCATCCTGGAACTCCTCCTTGGTCACAGCCTCTTCACCAGCAGCCCGCTGTTTCTTTTCGATCTCTTCAGGATCTCTGTAGAAGTAGAGGTCAGGCATGCTCTCCCAGAGGTGTTCATGGGAGATGGTACCACGCATACACAGCACCTACCACATCAGACCCACTCAGTGAGCTTCCCTTTTGTCGCATGGGATGACAACGTCCACATACAGAGGAGAGTCTGCATTCCACAGTGCAACCTGTGGTAGGCAGGTTAACATCAGAAGCCTCTGTGAGAGGCTGGTGGTCAGCCCTGGGATCAGCAACCATCAGAAGACATGGCTCCTGAAAAGCTGCTTGGAACCAGCCAGCAGCTGGTATGGCTCCAGTGGCACAGCAAACTTCAGCACGGTCCACTGGCCAGTGGAGGGTATGACACTAACCACCAGGGTTTCAGTAGCAACGATGGCACAAGCTGTCAGCAGATGCTTCTCCCAGGTCCTCTTCAGATTTATGATGTAGATGCCATCATTTTTTTTATAGATGTACTGTTCTGTTTTGGAAGTCAAGGTTGGTGCCACCTACGTAGGTTTCTGCTGCAAAGAACTTGAAGACATCATCCTCCTTATTTGCAAGACTTGTCCCTGGACACTGTGAAAGCTTCCCTTTAAGATACAGTGGGAATCCAGAACAACACTGTATGGGCCCCATCTGGGTAGCTCAGAAAAGCAAATCTGACTACTTTAGATACCTCTCATGTTAAGTGGAACCACAAAGTATTTGTCTTATGGCTGATGTATTTCACTTAGCATAATGTCCTCAAGATTCATCCATGTTGTAGCAGGTATCAGAATTTACTTTCTTTCTAAGGCTGAATAATATTCTATTGTATGTATATATTGTATTTTGCTTATCTGTTTATTCACTGATGCATATTTAGGTTGTTTCTACTCTTGACTATCATGAATAGTGCTGCTATGAACATGGGTGTGCAAATCTCTTAAAGATTCTGCTTTTCTTTTGGATATATATCCAAAAGTGAGGTTGCTGGATTAAACAGCAATTTTATTTTTAGTTTTCTGAGGAACTGCCATGTTGTTTTCCATAGTGGCTGAACTATTTTATATTTTTACCAACAATGCATAAGGGTTCTGATTTCCTGACACCTTTGCCAGCACTTCTTTTAATAGTAGCCATCCTCCTAACAGGTGTAAGGTGACATATCCTGTAATTTTGAATTGCATTTCTTTAATGATTAGTGATCTTCAGCATCTTTTCATACATTTGTTGATTATTTATTTTTTTCACATAGTTGTCAATGTGCATGTTGGTCATTTATGAGGGGGGGGTCCAAAAAACCTGGAATTTACTTGTAAAAAATTGTGTATTTATTCTTACATGTCTAAACTTCAGACACCTTCACAGTACTCTCTGTTTGATGCAATACGCCTATTGAGATGCTTTTTCCGCTGCTCAAAACAGTTTTTGAACCTGTCATTCTGATGTCTTTTAGTACTTCTATCAATTTTTGTTTCACTTCTTCCACACTGGCAGAACGTTTCCCTTTGAGGACTTTTTCACCCAAAGAAACAAACAAACAAAAAAATTTGCTCAAGGAGAGATGGAGTGAATAGAGAGGGTAGGGCATGAGGGGTCATGCCATTTTTGGTCAAAAACTGCTAAACACTCAGCGTGGTGTGGGTTGGTGCCTTGCCATGGTGGAAGGACCAGTACCTGTTTGCCACACCTCAGGATAAAATGTGCAGTTTTGCAAATTGTAATACAGTCTTCTAAAAACTTCCATATAAAACTTTGGTTGACCATTTGATCTGGAGGAACAAATTCCAAGTGTACTACAAGGGGACTGCCCTCAAAAAGATAATTCCACTGTTTTTTGGCTCTCCCCTAGTATATATCATCTTTGGAGAAATATCTATTCAAGTCTTTGGCCCATTTTTATTTTGTTGTTGCTGAATTGTAGGAGTAGCTCTTTATATACTCTGGGTATTTGCCTCCTATCAAATATACAATCTGTTAGTATTTTATCCCTTTCCATAGGTTGCCTTTTCACTTAGTTGATTGTGCCCTTGATGTACAGAAAACTGTAAGATTAATTCTATTTGTCTACTTTTGTTTTTATTGTTTGTATTTTTGCTGTTATAGCCAAGAAATCATTGCCAAACCCAATGTCATAAATTTTTTCTCCTATGTGTTCTTCTAGAAGCTTTATAGTTTTAAATTTCATGTTTAGGTCTTTAATCCATTTTGTATTAATTTTTTATATAGTGTCAGGTAAGAGTCCAACTTCATTCTTTTTCACTTAGGTATCAGTTTTCCAAATACCATTTATTAAGGAGGCTGTCCTTTCCTGATTGAGTGGTAGTGGCACCTTGAAAAGGCCATTGGACTGCACGTGCTAGCGTTTATGTGGGAGCTCTCTATTCTATTTCATTGACCTATATGTCTGTCTTCGTGCCAGCACCACAGTCTTGATTACTGTAGTTTTATAATATTTTAAAAATTCATTTTTATAGCCAACATTTTATTTCTTCTGTTTGAAACACTAATTCCTAACTTGTTCTGGCTAATACCTACTCATCCCTCAGGTCTCTGACCTTATCCCCTTTGGGAAGTCGTTCCTGAACATTCCACCATCCCCTCAATACATACACACATCCCTCTTGTGAACTCTCAATACACTTAACTTACCAAACGTCATGGCTTAGCCCTTCCTACTGTAAATGTATTCAGAACACTTATTAGTTGGGCAAAGTCACCTAACACAAAGCAAATTTTATAATAAAATGTTGAATACCTCATATAACTTATTGAAGACGATTCTGAAAGTGAAAACAAAATGGTTGTACGGGCACTGGAAGTACGATTTTGAATTTTATCACTTTGTACTAATGTAATGTTAGAAAATCATAAAATCAAACTATTGTGATTGGGAGCTACTTGCATATTTTCCTATACTTTTAAAGTCATGTGAAATACCCTATTTATGGCAACAAATAGGTTTAAATTTTTAAAGGGTGAATGAGTGAATATCGTCCCTAAAGAACATTAAACAGCAAGTGTGAAAATGGAGACCTCAGATAAGGGGTAACTGAGGACTGAACTCCGACCACTGTTCTTTCTTCTGAATTTTCTGAGGGGCCTGAAGAAGGTTATGCTCATGAGCCACAGCTAACACTCTTTCAGGCTGATTCCAAGTTTTTAGACTAAGCTTCACCTCCTTAACCAACTGCAAATCACAAAGTCTCTGAATCCACTGATGACCTGTGGACTCCCACTTCAAGGTATCCTGCCTTTTTCGGTCAAACAAACATACAGCCTCCATGTAGTGATTTGACTTTGCCTGTAACCTATTCCTCCTGGCTTTCAAAATCCCCTACCTGTAAGCCATCTGGGAGGTCCAGTCTTAAGCATGAACTTCCCAGTTCTTCTTACTTGGTACCCTGCAATAAATGTCTCATTTTCTCTTGCTGCTAACCTGATGTTAGTGTTTGGTTTTGCTATGCTGGGTAAGCAGACCTCAGTTTGGTTTGAAAACAAGATTTCTCATTCTCATAGGGACAAGCTAGCCTCTATGTCATAAGGGCACTCAAGCAGCCCTGTGAAGAGGCCCACATGGAGAGGAACCAAGACATCTCTCCAACAGCCGGAAGCAACTTGCTAGTCATGTGAGTGAGCCACTTTGGAAGTGAGTTCTCCAACTCCAACCAAACTTTCAGATGCCTTCACCCCAGACTCATATCAGACTGCAACCTCACAAGAAACTCAAGCCAGAACTTCACAGCTAAACGGCGAGATATTTATTGTCACTACATTTTGAGATAATTCATCAAGCAGCAACAGATAACTTCAAAAGTTTATCTCAAATAATATTTTTGTTTTTCAACTACCTCTATAACTTAAAAAACATAATATAAACAATAGTTATCAAATTACATAAAATTAATAGGCAAGTTATAGAATCGGGAGCTGTGAAGACAGCCTGCCGATAAAATGTCACATGCCATAAAAACAATTATGTTGGCGGAATCCTTCAGAAAGGCTCAAAGGTGAACTCCTAATTGGTGGTAACATTGTATACCATATGGAAGTAATTTAAATATGTATTTCTTCCAAAACAACAGAGACTAACTTTAAAGTAAGTATTGTACTATGTTCTATTTTTTCACCGGCAAGCAGGAGAAAAACTTTTCTCCAGGAAATTCTTACATTGTTAACTGTGTATGGAAAAGTTACAGGGTCTGTTGCATCATGCTAAAGTCAAGCAAAAAGCATAATCAGTTGTCTGGGATGGCATTTAAGGTATAGAATATAAAAAGTTCTAACTGTCTGGAAAATTTGATCAAAATAACACATATTCTAAGGGTTTCGGGTAGCTGATCCTTTCATAACATAACAGCACAATCAAAAGCAACTGGAAAACATAAGGCTATTTACCTGTATATTTCAAAAGACTAAGATTGCATGCTTTTATGGTTTTTCTGATTACAGTCAGTAGTCACTTCTAAAATATGATGGTTTATCTGTACTGCTTCTATACTGTTGCGTTATTTTATAGTAGAGAAGCAGGAAAGAAATCCTTGTTTGTAAAATAAAGACTATGTATCCAAGATGGCTCTTTTCTTACCTCCAATTTGAGGGTGCATCTTAGAACCTTAGATCATCAGCTGTCTGACCTCTGGCTGAGTAACAAATTACTGTGTGTACTGATAAATGTGTTGTCACCACGCAGGTTACTTTTGGGAGGTGTGGGGGAACACCAACTAAACAGTCTATTTATCCAAACTCTTTGTTCATGAACACAAAATAAAGCAATCTTTAGGCTCATAATATGGATCTATGCCTGTAAATAACCATCGCAGCTTGAAATACAAGCTGTATTTTACAAAACAAGAGCAGGGATTTTATTTTCCTCCCAGTTCATATGAAACTCCTTCCATAAGACACCAGAATTATTTCAAAAGAGAAGAGGCTTAGCAGGATGGAAACATGAAAATATAGCTCTGTAAAACTGAAGTGACAGGAGGAAAAAGTAAAAAAGATATGAGACTGTTTTAAGTTTATTAGCTCATCTACTCTTATAGAAGCTTTGCCAGATAAACATGATACTAGCATTTCATCACTCCTGAATCAACAGTCATCACTTTGTCATACAAAAGTTTCCCACTTGTTTTTAGATTTAGATTAATTTCTTTAGATTTATAAATTTATTTTAAAGCTAATGTACTCGAAGGTGCTAGTGTTTTATTTATACAAATAGTCAGTAACATTTTTGAAAAAATGAAGACACAATCTGATTTCACCTTTGTACTATGTTTTTAAAGGTAACTTTAGTATACTTTTAAATTTACAATTAAGGCTTTATTTTCCAAGTTTTTCATAGATGAAATTGTAAGGAATTTTCAAGCCCTGATTAACCCAATATCTCCAAAAATTTTGGCTGCCAAATAAATGAATGTGAATGGACTTCACCAAGTCTAAGGACGGGGCTAAGTGACACTGAAACGAGAGAGGAAGTTATTCCCTCTTCACTCTTTCAACTCCTTTGACTGCACCAAGAGGAAAGTCTCAGTTCGATGCTAAAATGGTACCAACACCACTGCAATTCTTGCCAATCTCCCATTTAAACAAAGAGCAGCAACTTTAAGCTAAGAGCCTCCGGCAGGCCATAATTTCCAGCTAGAAATTAACAACGTTGTTTCGTTTTCAACATTTTTATCTATATGTCTACCTTCTATGAATGGCAGATGCTACCTGCTTTTTTACTCAATTATTTCAAGTTTCATTTAATATTATTTTAATAATTATGTTGATGCAAAGAAATAATAAGTATACAGGAATTATACATAAACAACCAAAAATTTTAGAATGATCTAAGAATGTCTGAAGTTTGAGAAACGCTACATTAATCCACTAATCTGTTTGGTCAAAAAGTAAATACAAGACAGGAAGAGCTATATGTTATGCCACTGGTTTAGCCACATTGAAGGACAGAGAAGAGTGTTCAATAAGAGGTAAACAGGAAAGTCAGAGGGAAGGAAATAAACTCAAAACAAGGTAATCAAGAAATATTCACAGACAAGGTGACATCTGAGCTAGGTCTTGAAAGACATGAGCTAGGTCTTGGCCTAGCATCTGAGGTAGGTCTTAACTTAGACATGTAGAGACAGGGAGAGCATTTTGAGAGAAAAAGCATAACAATATAGGCCTGAGTGGTGTCATGATCCAAATCTTGATCATGATGGTAGTTACATGGGTGCGTATACATCTGTTAAAATTCACTGAAATGTACACGAGTACATATCATTATATGTAAATTTTTCCTTAATCAATTTGATACTGTATTTTTGTCTCATGCAATGACAGATCATTGAGATTTCAGGCTTGGATAGTTTGGGGAGGAAGAAGTAAATACAATAAAGAGAAAAAGACATCGCAATTTAAAGATATGGGGATCATATTTTCATATAATAAATTCTCAATAAAAGCTGTCAGCTATTACATAAAAGTGTTAGCTTTACCTTTCGACTTAATCGTTTTATTTCAGAGAGAGAATGTTACCTGAATTAAGGTTTATCTAGTAAAACTACATGTTCTATTCCCACCTCTCCTTCCCCCAAACAAAGCTGTACATTAATAGCACTCACCCCTAACAAAGTAACAAAGGACAGAATATACACACTGGTTGCATGCTAGTGATACCTAACCGAATTTAGCAAAACAATTTAAGGTTATATTCAGCACTTACAGCCTGTTTGTAAGCAATTTAGAAATAACTGTCTCAGAATTTGTGCCTACATTTTCGCTCTTTTCAGTGACCTAAGCTTTTAAAATTACGTTGTTATCACACTTTAAGTACATTTCAGGTGGCTTCTATTGTATTTTATAGTTTTGGGAAATTATAGCAATAGTAACATCATCATCAAGTTTCTTGCTGAAACTTTAAAATGCCATTCTGAATAAAATCAATACCACCACCATAAAATCAAAACATTAATTATGATGAATGAAAAACATCAAGAAACCAGAAAAAAGAAACTATTCTGCCATCAATTAAAGCATTAAGACTCACAGAGACCTGTGTGCTTCCTTAATATTAATATCTTACTAAGAAAAGTATAATTATTTTGCTACACAAGTGAGTTGTCACTGGTTCTTCATGGAACTTTATAGCAGAAAGACTACTCCGCTCAAGTACAGCAGTTTTCAAATTTGTATTCTACACAATTATATTCTAAGAGACCTTAAAGCAGTTGGCCATGAGAAAATAGGCTCTCAGGCGAGGTAAGACCAGATGCTATGAAAACCTTCTCCTGGAGATTTGCAAGCATATAAGCATAGGAATCCAGGTGTTAAGAGTCCTGTTTATAAGCAGCGGAAAGTTAAACCTCGTTTGTTTAACCTAGTTTGCTCCCAAATTATTTGCCACGGAACACTGTCTTGGGGCAGGAAGCCAATCAAGTGGGTTTAGAACACCGGGGAAGCATCAGGTGGAGATCCCTGGTCTTTTTAAAGTCCCTTAAGAATGACAAAACCGAGATCTAGCGAGATCACACCTGGTTATCTGCAGAGGGAAGGACTTGAACCTAACCTCTTCATTCCATTCCATACTTAATTACAAAACAGGACTCCTGTGAGTGTGTGCAGTCAAACATCTTACTTGACAACATTTAACTTACACGTAAGATTTTGGTTATGGTGTCACATTTTTCTGGTTTGTGTATTAACAGGTATTTGCAGCTCTTAGTTCAAGAATTGAACTCCTAATAACCAAGTCCACCTGGAGATTTGCTACCGCTTCACAATTCCGCATAATGACTTCGTGTTGAGTGGGGCTGAAAGTAATCTCGAAAACAGAGCATTCGAACCGCTCGTGGCTTAATTGGTTCATCACGTCTGTCCGCGCCCCTAAGTCGCCGTTACCCATCCGGCGGTGGGTTACTTGGCACAACGTGATGCCGACCCGTGTGATCCGCAGCAGGCCATATTCATATCCGCTAATACAATTAAAGCGCAAGAACTTATGTTTGCACAGACAATGGCCAACAACGCCGAAACAGCGAGAGGTGTCTCTCTCGAGTTCGGGGCTCATCTGTCGGGCAAACAGCGTCCTATGGGC